>CAUYON010050236.1:0-22224 GCA_963573935.1 Arctocebus calabarensis
AGGAGTGGAGTCTCCCCGTAGGCCTGCTCAGCTATGCCAGCGCTTCCACGGCCTTGTAGTTTTCAGAGGTCACCGTTCTTCACTTTCTGCTGCTCCACAGCCCCCCTGAACTCTGTGGCTTCTTTCTCCAGATGTGACACCAGGAACCCCAGCTCTCAGAGGCGGGTCTGCTGCTGGCCAGTGGGGCCCCGCGGGGTCAGATTCTCTCCGTGAGCTGGGAGTTCCCTACCCTGTGAGCTGCCTGTGGAGACCACTCAGCTTCTCACGTTTTTACACCTCTGCTTTGGAGGACTGCTGTGCAGCTTGGCCACTTGCTGCTGCCCCTGTGCCCTCTCCACATCAGCCCAGAGGCTGGCATGGGTGGTCTGTGTGCAGCAGGGCTGTGGGCTGACCTCGGCCAGGTGCGTCTCTGGGGCCTCCGCACTCTCCTTGAAGGCTACCGGCAGCTGTGGGATCTGCTTCTCTAAGGCAGTTGGCCTGGCCTGCAGAGCCTTCTGCTGTTGCCCCTGCAGGGCAGTCTCCAACTTCCCACCAGCTTCTCGCTGACCTTGCTGAGCACCTGCTGTGGCTCGGCTCGCTCTGCATTCTGCCCGCTCTCCGCCTGGCTCAGGGCAGCCCCAGGATGGAGTCTCCTGCTGTAGACGGGCCAGCTGAGCGTTGGGGCTGTTCTTCAGCTACTCCTGAAGAGTCCACATCTTGCCCGGGTTGGGGGACTCTTCTTTTTTCCTGACTGGGAACCCTCTTTGCCTTTTGCTCTTCCAGCAGGAAGTCCTATAGGTGAATGGCTCGCACACCCAGTCTCAGCCTTCCTTGGTTCTGCCTCTCCCCTCTGGCGCTGTTTCAGGGGTTGGAGCTGTGGCCAGTTTTAACAGTAGCCTGGGAGACTTGGCATCTTATCTTGGTCTACCCCTGCTGACACAATGGGCTGCATGTTTTTACATTTATTGTTGAGGATTCATTGACGGTACAAGAAACCAGGTTACAATGATTGCATTTGTTAGGTAAAGACCCTCTTAAAATCGTGTCTTGCCCCTAAAAGGTGTGGCACACACCAAGACCGCAACCCCTCACTCTGAAGGGAATTTTTTAAAAGAGCTGTTCTTCCATCACTGACAGTTTCAAAAACACAGTATAGGAGTTGCAAACCTTCCACCTCCTGCACAGAGTGCAGAAGGTCTTTGACCTCAGGATTTACAGAAAGAAAAATAACATGTGGTTATTTAGCTGAACTCACCAGTGGGCAGGGGCCAAAGGTCTCTCTTTAGGTCTAGGCAGACACAGCCTTAAGGTCATCAAACCTTAGCTCCTGAGTAGCTTCTTCGCTCTGCTGTCTATCCCATTCTGTTCCAGGAGGAAGAGTTGCCATGGATATGCAAAGAGCAGCTCCATGTGCCTTTCCCTTGGGAAATCACATTTGTGACAGAGCAGCTGGGAATCTTGAAGGTCAGATCACCTAAGAGCCCCTGCACCCCCATTGTGCAACTGTCTTGTTTATTTTCCTATCTCTACCACTGAGGGGACTTCCTGTCACAGAGCACCCTCTGGGTTCTATCAGAAGTGGCAGCTCTGTGAGCCATACAGAATAGGTGTTTCTCACAGGGGTCAGACCTCCCTGGCCGGTGGGAGCTGGTCAGTGAGTCTGTGTAAGGGGTTGTCTCTGTGTCTCTGCTGGGCCTGAAGTCAGTTGGGGAGGGAAAATGGACAAAGAACAAACTGGAATTGTGTTTAGCTCTCACCACCTGCAATCTTGATGAAGCAGGAGAATGAGGGACAAACTGGGGACCTTTATCACAGAGCTACGAGCTAGAGGATCTGTGGGCCCTGTGGCTGTTCCAGGCCAACAAGGAAAGCCAGCAGGCCAGCAACCGTGTGCATGAGGTATCTCTGGGTCTACCCTGAACAACCTACAGATCAGAACAAAATGGTTAACACTACTTTTGCCTTCTAAATCTCTCCTGTGGGCAACCCTACCCCAGGATCCCATGGGCAGGGGAATTCTGGGAGATGTAGTTCAGGTCAGGTAAGCTAACTCACTATAAAACCACCAAAATGTCCTTCAAAACTTGAATAAATAGGCTCTGCACCTGTAGCATGGTGGTTATGATGCCAGCCACATACACCAAGGCTGGTGGGTTTGAACCCAGCCAGGGCCAGCTAAGCAACAATGACAACTGCAACAGAAAAATAGCCGGGTGTTGCGGCAGGTGCCTATAGTTCCAGCTACTTGGGAGGCTGAGGCAAGAGAATCGTTTAAACCTAAGAGTTGGAGGTTGCTGTGAGCTGTGTGAGGCCACGGCACTCTACTGAGGGTGACGTAGTGAGACTCTGTCTCAAATGAATAAATAAATAAAATCTGAATAAATAAATAAATGAAGGAAGGAAGTGTTCAAGGACATGCAGCGGGCAACTGAGAGGCAAAGCTGAACTGACACTGGGTGGCTGCAGGAGGCATGACTTTCCACCCGACTACACTTATTTCCTGAGAGGGCCTGGAAGCTTGGCCCAAAAACAGGGCCACGGGCAAGACACCCCCACCTCTCCAGAGTGAGTCCAGACTACTTTCCTCAAAGCTCTGCCTGAACTTGAATTCCGCAGATGTTTAAGGAGCATCCAGCATGTGCCCCACGCTACGGATTAAGTGCTGAGTCAGACCCAGCCTCTTCTCACAAGGAACTCACAGGTTGGGTGGTGGAGGTAGTTATATAAATAAAGTGATGCTCTCTTCTGACTTTATCATGGGGGTGCCAAATTGGAGTTGTAGGCAAATGAGGTGGCCTCCTCGCCAGGAGATGAGCTCGGACCAACAGCCAGGCGGACCAGGATTTCAGGCCATGTGTGGGAAACAGTGAGTAATTCTGCATGGCTGGAGGGTAAGAATAGGTGCCAGACCACCAAGGGTCTTAAAAAGTGAGGTAGGTGCCAGACCACAAGGGTCTTGAATGCTGGAAGCAGAACTCAGGGCAGGAAGAGGCAGTTGGCCGACCAGGACAGTGCCTGGGGCTGGGGAGAGGAAACTCACTTCCTGACAGTCAGGAGGTGGAGTTGGCTTAACAGACCTGTGATCTCTTTAAGGGTGTGAGAGGTGTAGGTTTGAATGTGGAAGCTTAGAGCAGATGCAGAAAACGAAGCCTCTCCCTGTTTCACACCCAGTGTCAGGGCCTGGGCAGGAGGTGAGAGGAGGTGAGACTGGCAGCCTCTTTTATTTCAGGGTGGACTCACCTGGACTCAAGGCCCTTACTGGTGCAGGCAGCTTTCCTAGATGGTTCAGATTTGGCAGCCAGCACTGGGAATGGGCTGGCCTCTGTACGCGCTGGCTACTTCTTTAGTCTGCCACCTTGGCACAGGTGAACTTGAAGCAATCTATTGACCTTGGGGAAAGCAAAATCACAGATGAGAGGGGAATTCAGAGGTTATCTACTCAGAACCATTGTATTTACAAGAAAGGAAAGAGCCAAGCAGGGTGAAGTGAGGGCAATGAACTTGGGCCTATTCTGTCCCCATTTGGTGTCCTTACTACAACATACCATCATCTGGTTGTCCCCTGCTCTGCTCTGCCTCCAGAGGAGATGGTAAAGACATTAAGTGGTGGTGCCAAGGGCAGGGCATCGTCTTCCCTGGGTAGGGGGACCTAACAGTGAGGTATGCTGCTCTGTTGGCACTTCAGGTCTGACAAGCCTTTGCACAGCGGAGGCAATTGATGACTGCTGTATTTTAGTGACACTTTATATAGGTTATCCAAGATTTTTATTTATTTTCAGGGAGAATATGGATCTAAATGCTTAAACCATCCCATGCTTAGAAATAGAAAACCTTTGAATTCCTTGTCACTTTGGACAAGCCAATCTCTGATTGGCTGGTCCCCCTCAGTTTCCCTGTCTTAAAGGTAAGAACAGAAGGCGGCACCTGTAGCTCAAAGGAGTAGGGTGCTGGCCCCATATACCGCAGGTGGCGGGTTCAAACCCGGCCCCGGCCAAAAACTGCAAAAAAAAAAAAAAAAAGGTGAAGAACAGAAAATTACCAGGCTGCCCTCCACCCCATGCTGCAGCACTTCTATGACCTGGTGGTACCTTGGCTGTACTGAGGGCTCCTGCCCACACACCATGGCCACTGTCCTCCTCTGCTCCTGTCTCTGCATGTGGCTTCCTTTCTTTGGTGGTGCTTCCTCTGCCCCTACTCATGCACCAACTGGACTCAGAGGATAGCCATCCCACCACACAGGGGTCATGTTTTCTTAATGGATAACAGCCAAGGCAATAGACACGGCAAGACCTGATCCAAACACCACAGAACACGCACATGCATTTGAGTGCAAAGAGCTACAGAGGGTCATACAGAGTGAATCCCAGTGTCCTCCTGTCCTTACCTCTTCTCTCGCCTCACTTGTGGAGAAAAAGGGTTACCCTGATTTGCTTGGGGGTAGGGAGTCGTGAGGCATTAGCAAGCTAGTGCCCAGCCCCCAGCCTTTGGCTCACCGTATGGCTAACTCTCACGGCTGGTGCCTAAGCACGGTGTGCCCTAAAGGAGGCAGCATCTGGGTAAGTAGGCACCGTTTTACTGTTCCTATTTTACAGGTGGGGAGATGGAACTCAGCAAAGGTCAGTAATTAGCACAACTGGAATTTGACTTTCAGATCTGATTCCAATGTACAGTCTCTTTCCACACTACTTTGGGCAACCTACTTAGCTCCTTCGATGCTCAGTTATCCGGCATGCCTCAGAGGGCTGTTGTAACAATCATTTGGTACAATGGATAGAAAAAGCACTTTTGAAACTGTTTTGAATGCACGTTCAACAATGCACACACCTCCATATAGATGTGACGTCTACACATACCTGTGAGGTTGAAGTTGGAGATGACTTAGCATCTGATCCAATCTTCTGTTTTGGATGGACATGAAACTGGCAGGAAGCTGGGTGGTTGCAGATGGACATTAGAGTTTGTGTTTTTGGGTTCTATTCCAGAGCTCTTTCCCAAGGGGCAGCAGGCTGGGCAGAGCCCGGTGCTGCTGTACTTCCGTGGCTCTGCTCCCCACGTGATTTCCTTCCTCTACCCACCCTGCTGTGTTCTCTGAGCAACAAGAAACCATGGGAGGTTTGGGGGCAATGCAACCAGGGCTCAGTTAAGTGACCTTAGTAACGTGGCAGCAGTGTGTGCAATGGTCTGCCCTCGGGACCCTTAGCCAGGGGAGGGACAGTGGCAGTGAAAAGGGTGGAAGAAAACACTGTCAGAGGCAGCATCTGCTGAACACGACAGCTTCTTTTCTGCAAGGGTGGCAGGTGGGAGATGAGAAGAAAGCCAAAAACATTCTGGAATTCTAGACTGAGTCACAAGAGAACCAGTGGTTCCATTAAATGAAATGAAGAAGTTAAAAGGAAAGGCTGGTTTTTGGAAGGGAAGATGACAATTCAGTTTTGCACCAGAAACTGAGGGTTAGACCTGGATAGGCCCAAATAACATATCTGGTGAGACCTATCCCTTGCCTTGGGGAGGCCACATTAACAGGAAGCTCAGCGTTGCCTGTGCAGGAGCCTGGTGGAAGTGTGCTCTGGCCCTGGGGAAGGGATGGCACTGTAGATGTGGTTTCAGGCTGCAGAGTCATCCCAGATGTCGTGCCTGAAGGAGAAAAAACTGAGTGAGCCAAGGGCCAAGAGCATTTGGAGGAAAGAAGTAGGAAAAGAAACAGACGGAGGAGGCAGAAAAGGAGTGGTTCAAAGCAGGTTGGGGCTGGTGCCTTGTCAGAGAATCAGGGAGTGTGGAATATCAGGATGTCAGTCTGCCAGACGTCACTCAGAGGTCTGAGAGGGCACGACTATACTTGCTGGTGACCATTGAGAAAGGGTTCCTGGAAGTTGATGGGAATAGGCAAAAAAGGTTGCCTTCAAGTTCTGGGCTTTGTATCCAGGACGCTGTCTAAAATGCGCAGGTTAGGGAGCCAGACTTTTTATGTACCTGAGCATCTATGTTTCCACGCATTGGCAAAGGAGTAATAAACCTCATTGGAAAGATAATGTCAGGAGGAAGAATGAGAACCACCATCACCAAATACCTACTCTGCCCCAGTGTGCAAGTGCTTTTGTCCATTATTTGAAAGTCCTGGCTCGGCGCCTGTGGCTCAATGGGCTAAGGCGCCAGCCACGTACACCTGAGCTGGCGGGTTTGAATCCAGCCCAGGCCTGCCAAACAACCATGACGGCTGCAACCAAAAAATGGCCGGGCATTGTGGCAGGTGCCTATAGTCCCAGCTACTTGGGAGGCAGAGGCAGGAGACTCGCTTGAGCCCAGGAATTGGAGGTTGCTGTGAGCTGTCATGCCCCGGTACTCTATCCAGGGTGACAGCTTGAGGCTCTGTCTCAAAAAAAAAGAAAGTCCTTGGCACACCTAAATGGATAAACCAGTACAATGGTTTATCCATTTAGGTCCAGGAATCGTTATCTTTACTATTATTTTTATTTATTTATTTATTTATTTTTTTGAGACAGAGCCTCAAGCTGCCACCCTGGATAGAGTGCTGTGGCATCACAGCTCACAGCAACCTCCAACTCCTGGGCTCAAGCGAGTCTCCTGCCTCAGCCTCCCAAGTAGCTGGGACTACAGGCACCTGCCACACCTGGTCATTTATTGGTTGCAGCCGTCATTGTTGTGTGGTGGGCCCGGGCTGGACTTGAACTGGCCAGCTCAGGTGTACGTGGCTGGCGCCTTAGCCAGTTGAACCACAGGTGCCGAGCCAATCTTTACTATTAGAATTGGAGAAGATCGTAATGATCTGAGAAATGAATGGGAGACAGAATGTAGACCCAGAAAGGGCTGACTGTTCATTTACAAAATTCAACAGTGAATGGATTGTAAAAGATAGGGGTGACGGCTTGAGGAAGAAACAACTCAGAAGATATTTTAAAGATTAGGGATAACTTGGCCATATTTATCAACCAAGGAAAAGAAAAGATGGATCTGCCGGTCCTTTGTCTACAGATGCTTTGCACCAATGGCACAATAGTTCTTGTGGTTGCACAGGCTGCTGGGTGTGTAAAGGGTGCTTTTCACTGCCGGTGGCTCACGCCTGTAATCCTAGCACTTTGGGAAGCTGAGACAGGTAGATTGTTTGAGCTTAGGAGTTTAAGACCAGACTGAGCAAGAGCAAGATCCCATCTTTACTAAAAATAGAAAAACTAGAAAGGTGTAGTGGCAGATACCTGTAGTCCTAGCTACTCAAAAGGCTGAGCCAAGAAGATTTCTTAAGCCCAAGAGTTTGAGGTTGCTGTGAGCTGTGACACCACAGCTTCCATGACCCCACCAGTCTCCAGGCCAATATCAGAGACACCTTGTGAGGAGAAGATGGAACCCATTCAGTGGGATTGGTGGCATGGCTTCCATCCCCATAAGCTCTGTCTCCCAAAGCACCTCCCCACCTGGCCCAGCCTTTTACCAACTTGGCTGGCTGAGAGGGTCTGGGCTCCAAGCCACCCAGGCTGGTGTCTTTTGTTCCTGATAAAGTACTGTACAAAGATCATAGCAAGGTCCTGGCAAGATCCCCAAGAAGCTGTAGTCCTTTGGTGCTGTGTGGGCATGGGGGTCAGAAGCATTTGTGGGACAAGAGGAAGCCATAGGAACCTCATCTCCCTGTGAGAGCGCCCCTTTTCTTTTCTTTTTTTGTTTTGTTGTTGTTGTTTTTTGTTTTGTAGAGACAGAGTCTCACTTTATCGACCTCGGTAGAGTGCTGTAGCATCACACAGCTTACAGCAACCTCCAACTCCTGGGCTTAGGCCAGCCTCCTGAGAAGCTGGGACAACAGGCGCCTGTGACAACGCCCAGCTACTTTTCTGTTTTTATTTATTTATTACTGCAGTTCAGCCAAGGCTGGGTTTGAACCCGCCACCTTCAGTATATGGGGCCGGTGCCCTACTCGATGAGCCACAGGCGCCACCCAGCACCCCTTTTCTTAAGTGACTCAGAGGGTGGCTGGATACTATGGGCTTTTCTCTAAGAAAATGGTCTCATTAGTCTCCCCAAGTAGAGAGAGAGAGAGCAGTAAATAAGACAGAAGAGGGAAGAGGGCAGTGGGGCAACGTCATGTCTGGGGTGGGATCAGCCTCCTAAAGTTCTCTTAGTTCAGGCCTCCTCTCCTCTGCTCAGGCACTGCCCTGGCCTCTGAGCTGATCTAGCTACTTCCCTGGTCTCTTCCTTACATCCCATCGCAGCCCCAGTCTGCCTGGGTATTTCTTCCCCATCACAGAAGTGATCACACCTGCTTTATAGAATCCTCCATCCTTATCCTTACGAGAGTGGTAGGTTTTCCCTGTGAACTCTGCCCACTCCCAGCCTCCACAGAGCCATTCCTCACTGTCCATTCATTCCTTCTTTCATTCACATCTTCAGCACATGTGTTTTCCTACTGACTAGTGCTGGAAGCTGGTAGGGACCCCAGGTCCTGGCCAATCCACACTTTTCATCCCTCACCCCACAAGCCACCACACGCTTGCTGCTTTTTAGGGCCTCGAAGCCTTCAAAGTCTCCTCCGTAAGACACTCCCTGGGTTTTTCTTTCACTCTTGTCTTCTGAGCTCCACAATCCGTTAAAATTTTTCGTTTAAATCATTTGTGTTGTGTTGGTCCATTGTTGAAAAAATAGCACTCTTGGTTCTATTTCAGCAAACCTTTAACAGCTGTAGAAGGAGGTGTGCTCTTCCTGGTGCTTGCTTCTTATCTTGCCCTGGGAGCTTTCTTGTTTGGTTATCTGTTTACGCTCCTCAAAGCCAGGGAGGCCTCCCTTGTCTAGAGCCTGTGGAGGGAATGAGGGATGCTCAGGACTGATAACCTGTGTGAAGTGACAGTTTTATCAACAAAGTCACAGACTGTGGAAATGGCATAAATAGAGCTCTGTCTGGCCCCCCATTGCACCCTCGCCAGCTGGCCAGCATGGTCGTCCACTGCCAGTGCATCAGTGTGAAGTCTGGAGGGCCCAGCTGTGCCACTTGCTAACCACGTCCTTTGGGCATTTCAGCATTCTTAACCCCAGCCTCTCCATTATTAAGTTTTTTTTTTTTTTTTTTAACAAATAGGGGCTGGTTGCCATGGTTCACAACTGTAATCCTAGCACTCTGGGAGGTTAAAGAGGAAGGATCCCTTGAGCTCAGGAATTCCAGACCTCTAGATCTCATCTCTACTAAATATAGAACAAATTAACCAGGAGTTGCATCCCTTGCCTGTAGTCCCACCTACTCCGGAGCCAGAGGCTGAGGCAGGAGGATCGCTTGAACCCAGGAGTCTGAGGACGCTGTGAGGTAGGCTGAGGCCACAGCACTGTAGCCTAGGGTATCAGAATGAGACTCCGTCTCAAAACAAGAACAACCAAAACACAAGTCTTGTTTACCTTTGGGGGTTTATCTCACAGTGGTGAGAATCTAATGAGTAAGGTGTGTTGGCACTTGGGGACGGGCAACGCACACGCCCCACCCCTTTGTTCATCCTTAACTTCCCACATGTCCCTAGCCAGTCTTCTGGGGCTATTCAGGCTCTGGGCACTAAGCAGCCCCATCCGGCTGTGATCGGGGGAGCCCACTGTGTTCTCACACCTAGAAAACCCAAACCTCCCCCATCCCTTTGATACTTCACTACCACCGCCCATGAATCCTGCGTGGTCATGTCTCCCCCTCTCCACGTCTCTCAGCTGGGCTGAACTTCCTGAGTCCTGGACAAGGACCGCGTCCACCCGACCAGCACCCCCACGATGGCGCCTAGCACAAGGAAGCGGAGCCCAGCTTCTGCAATTCTAAGATTGTTTGATTAGGGGGTTCAAAAGCCTGGACGAGCCCGAGGCCGGCTCATCTTCTCCTGGGAGGCTGCAGGAGGGCGGCAGACAATGAGGATGGCGCCGGACAATGTGGGAGACCGGAGTGCCGACTCCCGCAGGCGGGCGAAAGGCTTCACCTAGTCAGGCAGTCCCGGAGTTGAGTCTTCAGGACCGAAGCTTTTGCTGGCTCCGGGCGGCCGAGTCCTCTTTGTGCGGGCAT
The DNA here is from genome assembly GCA_963573935.1 of Arctocebus calabarensis. Lineage (NCBI taxonomy): Eukaryota > Metazoa > Chordata > Mammalia > Primates > Lorisidae > Arctocebus > Arctocebus calabarensis. The sequence continues at coordinate 10,007 of CAUYON010050236.1, forward strand.
CAAGCGCAAAGCCCAGAGCGCCCGGCATGCGCGCACTCGCCCCGGAACGCGCGGAGCCCAGCTGCAGCCCGCGCGCCCGCCCAGATCTCCCCTGGGATCTCCGCCGGCGCCCGCGGCGGGAGCGGGGGGAGGGAGGAGGTCAGACACGTAGCCTGCCTAGCGGCAGGGCTCGACTCCACGCCGGCGGGCGGGGGAGCCGGGGACCCGCCGCTCCAGCCCGCTGCCCTTCGAAAGATCCTCCTGGGCCAATGGCAGGCGGGGCGACGCGACCCGATTGGTGCAGGCGCTCTGCTGATCACTGTGGAAACCCGGGCGGCGGAGAACGCGGGAGGATGCGGAACCCGGGGCGGGGGGGCTGGGGAGGGGGCTGGAGGGGCGGGCGGAGGAGGCCTGGAGGCCCTGAGCTACCCCGGAGTTTCTACTGGAGGCGAAAGTCCACAGCGGGAGGGCTGAGGGAGGGGCGGACGGACGCGGCCGTTTGAGGGCACTGGGAGCCAGAGCCGCTCTGCCGGGAAGCCGGGCATACTCGCGAGCGCGGGCGCGGCGGCTGGGGGCGGGGGCGCGGTGGGAGGAGGAGTAGCCGAAGACAAAAGCCGAAAGCGAAGGGGGCCCGGGCGGCACACACCGACCGGGAGGGGGCCGTCTGCGGCGAGCAGCAGAGCGGGGCGGCCGCGGTGCACCGGGCATCCCGGTCGGCGGGCAGCATGGGGAAGGGGGGGAACCAGGGCGAGGGGGCCACCGAGCGCGAGGCGCCGATGCCCACTTTCAGCTGGGAGGAGATTCAGAAACACAACCTGCGCACCGACAAGTGGCTTGTCATCGACCGTAAGGTTTACAACATCACCACATGGTCCAGCCGGCACCCGGGGGGTCACCGGGTCATCGGGCACTACGCGGGAGAAGATGCTACGGTAAGGGCCCGGGAGCTCCCCAGCCACCCTTGTCTGTTGCAGGCGGAATCAGGAGCCCTGGGTCTCTGGGCGCCTAGCAGACCTCCGGCGCTGAACGGAGCCTGGGACGTCCAGGACGTCAGGAGGGAAGGAGAGTGTATCCCTAGCGTTCGTGCCCCCGCCCCGAATCCTCCTCTGGGCCGTCTTGGGGTGGGGTCGAATTTTGGCTGGGGAGGGCACAGCGCGGCGGTGAAGATCCCAGCGATGGAAAGCCGTGCAGGGTCTGCAACGCACCCTGGAACCCACGCGTCCGTTCGTTCCTCCGGGTTCTCTCGGAGCTAGGGACTCCCCAAAGGGGGGCGCTCGGGGCCTACGGCTTTGGCGCCCCAACGTGGAAGATGGCCGCGCCTGGGTGCCGCGGAAAGACGCGGGTGAGCAGGCAGCCAGGTGTGGGACTCGGAGCACGTCCCGCGCTCTCCAGCCAGACTAGGGGGCTGAGAAGGAAAGCTCGTCCCCAGCCGGGGCTAGCTCCTGCCTGGACTCTTGTCTAAGAAGGTCCGCAATGGCTGCCTCCGAGCGTTGTAGCTCGGGTTCCCACGCTCCCAAGGATTATCCGAACCCACTCCAAAGGTCTATTTTCTCTCGGGGACCGGTTTGGGGAATTAGAGGAAAGAGAAGGGGCTGGAGTTTGCAAAGCCCAGATTGAGAGGGAACCTTCAGTAGGGTAGATTTATTAGTACTAGGCTGCCTTGGCTGCAGGTCTGTCTGCACCCGGGTTACTCTCGGACGTTCAACTCTAGGGCCTCTTGTTTTCTAATCCTGCTGGGAAAGTCCTTCCCTTATCTTGTACTCCTAAAGGTAGCGGGCCTTTCCAGACTGAGCCAGAGCTGCCATCTGCACCAAGTGTGTGGCACAGCGATCCACCGAGGTCCCCAGCCTTGAATCCTCTCATTTCTTTAAAGGTGCAACTAGAACCCCCTGGACTCAAATGAGCAAGAGGGAGAAAGGACAGACAAGGAGGGAAGAAAGTGCTGTTCTTGATGGTACTGAGCTGGAAGGAGAGAAACAAGGTCTGGTGGATAGAGGACTTGGGGAAGGCAAATTGATGGGGAGAAGCTTAAAGAAGGGATAGTTTGGCTCTATTCTTCCATCTAGACGTGGAGGATGCTGACCTGTCTGTAGGTTTTGCTGCCCAACCTGTGTAGGTCAGTCTCTTGCCCTCCCACCTCTGGGCATAGGCAGGCCAGACCAGGCAGCCAGGCAGTTCAATGGATGGGGGCTTTGATGAGCAAGGCCCAGGCTTATTCAAGATTGGGGAGAGTGCTAGCCATGTGGATGTGGCCTACAGCTTTCCACCTTAACCTCTGGTACCTGGTTATGGATGCTGCATAAGCCTGGAGAGTTGGTTATGCTAATTAGAACTTAGGTGGATGTGAGCGTTTCTTGTACCTTCAGTGTACTGTCTCACTTGGACCTTTCCACATCCCATGAGGAGGTTGAGTAAAGGTAATTCCCAAGTAAAAGACCTTCAGGATCTTGGATAGGATCTTTCCAGTATTTTGCTGGACTTTTGACCACCTGCCTGGGCCCTCCTTAAGAAGTTTCCCAGAAGGAAAAGTCAAGTGATGGATTTGGTCTGATTATTCCATGTTGTTAAATAAATATAAGTTCTGGCAACTATTTTGAACTTTATAGTTTAATTGTGATAAGAGATTGATTTCATCTTTGTTCTGGATGTTAAGTTTAGAGCTTACTTGATTTTGACAATGAATTTCTTCCAAAAACCCGTGCTCAGATCTATTCTGATGCCCTCCTCTTCCCTTCCCCCTTTTCTGTCTTGTAAGTTTGTCTCATAAAAATATAACCCTCTCTTCATTTCAAATCCTGCCCCAACACTTTCTGTATAACTTTCATGGACTATAAATCCAGCAACTTGGATGTTAGTTGCCTCCTTATTAGAAAGCAAGGGTAGGAGCCAGCATGGGCTGCACACAGCCCTGGAATTGAAGAAAGATGTGATTACTGGACTTATCTGTTTGTATCTGTCCCTGGATTAGGCCTCCTTGTCTGTAAGATACACATGTACCTATGTCAGTGACACTTATTTGTGGCAATAAACTGTAAGTAGGCACTACATAAATGAAACGGAGTATTACCAGACAAAAGAAAACAAGAATTATGAAATAGCTGGGATAGAAAGAATGCAAAGAGCAATTTGGAAGAAAAAAATTTGTTTTTTTTTTGAGACAGAGCCTCAAGCTGTCACCCTGGGTAGAGTGCAGTGGCATCACAGCTCACAGCAACCTCCAATTCCTGGGTTCAAGCAAGTCTCCTGCCTCAGCCTCCCAAGTAGCTGGGACTACAGGCACCTGCCACAATGCCCGGCCATTTTTTGGTTGCAGCCACCATTGTTGTTTGGCGAGTCCAGGCTGGAATCGAACCCTCAAGCTCAGGTGTACGTGGCTGGTGCCTTAGCCCATTGAGCCACAGGCACCAAGCCGGAAGAAAAAAATTTGCATCTATGCTAGCTTTATTTGGTGTAGCAAGACATAAAAATGATCACTGTTCCCCAAAGCTAAAACTTTGGGGGCACAAATGACACTGATTTAGGATATTATTGAATACACAGGTCATTGTGATAGCTTTAAGATACACAAAAATCAAGAAAGGTAAAACGCGCATGGACAGAAACAAATGAAGCTCTCCCATTGACACTGATAAGCTGAGCAAGTTGAAACTTGCATGAGTAAATCAGAAAGGACTCTGTTCACTGTGTTCCTTGGAAGTGAAATAATGGACCATAACACAATCTGTCTCAAAACTTACATAGTGACCTGCCTGATGGTTGAGTGAGCAAATGAGTTCTCCTTGATATTTTGTTTTAAACTATTTGGGACTTAACTGAAAAAGGCCTCGAGTAGCATAGGGGATGTGGGAAGGGGAGGAACAGGCTGTCAGAATCCAGAGACCCTTGCCTGGGCTATTGACCAAGCGTCTTTGCTCCTTGGGATATAGACATATTCCTCAGAGCTTGGGGAGTAGCAATTTATGGACAGGCAACGTTTGGGGAAGGACTGATCAGCAGATAGAGGTTGGGTCCCTCGGAGCACTTTCATGCAATGTTCTGAGCTCATCACAGTGGGGTCATATCCCAGAGGGAGCTATGATAAGAAGCCAGAAGTCAAGGAAGCCATTCTTGGGACGGTCAGGGGCGAGGTGGCTTTTTAGGGCATTTTCCTGTTTCTGAAGAAAAGACCTAAGTAATCAGGACCCCCCTTTTTCACAGAAGGCTGAGTCAACTGTCATTTGGTCCTTCCACACAAGTTAAGCCTTGGCCTAGCCTAGAATGATAAAAGTTGCTTAACTGTTGCAGCTCACATGCACACTCATACATATTATCTCATTTCATCCTTGGATCAGCCCTGAGATACAGAGAACTTTCTCAAGCAGGAGTGCTGGGCCCTAAACTCCAGGTCTGCTGCTACCATGTCCTCCCAGCGTATCTTCATCCACTGCTTCCTTCCCTTCCTGTTTCCACTTTTGATCTCTTCTTTCTGGACCTCTGGTGCTTCTCTTATCTTTGTCTCGGGAGTATGTCTGTTCTTTTCCTGGCAGACCCACCACTGTGGAGCTTTGCCTACTACCTTGGAACTGTTCATCTTCAGCATCGATTCATCAAACATTCATTGAGTGTCTCCATGACTGTGAGCTGGGCCTCAGGCACAAGAGATGAATAATTCACAGACAGTGACCTGAATCTATGGGATTTGATTCCTTCCTTTTTCTCTCTCAAGCCGGGGCTTGAGTGTAGATCCTCTACCAGTAGCCTTCCTCTTCTCTCAGCACCTTTTCTTACCCTGTCTGCATCCATTGCCTCTTGGAATCAAGGGCAGGCAAGAAGAGGCTAGAGATTTGTTCCATCTCTCAAGCTGCTCCTACGCTGGTGTGAGAGAATGGGAGATTGTAAGTGAAACTCTGCCCTCCTTTAGACAGGGCAGGGGGTCCCAGTATTGAAAAGTAGAGGACCTGGAGTCCCAGCTTTATGTGTTCCTAGACCTGGAGGGCAGCTCGCCCTCCCCAGCTTAGATCTGGGTGGGAGCCCTTTGCCTCCTGTTGGTTGCCCCCTTGATGGCAGGCTCCACATCTAGCCCCAGCATCCTGGGGAATTGGTTCTGAGATGAAAGTAGTGACAGTCCTTCAGGTCCAGTTCCCCTTTTAGGGGCCTCTCTCCTGTGCAGCCCTGACCTTCCACTCCTGGGGAGTGTATGTACAAGTGTATGGCTCTGGCTACAGAGCACTGTCCTGCCAGCCTCCATTGCTTCTTTCTTTGAAGGGGACACAGCAAGGGGTTTCCTGCATCTCCCTGCTGTAGGAAGTAAGTCAGCATCCCTGCCTGGCTCTTCTTCACCTTCACCCAAGAACAAGGAGTCCTCTGCTCCTCCTTCCTCTCTCCTGAATCACTTGTTGTGTTGGCGTACCTGGCCCCAGGGCTGCTGCCTACAACACTGTCTATCCTGAGTCAGCTCTCCCTGACTCCCTGAGGCCTGGGTCAAGTGCATTGATGTGCAACACTTGATTAGATATCAGCCTTGCTCTAAGAGGAGATGGGCATAGCCAGAAACAAGTTGTGGCACTGGGTGCTCAGTATGGGGGAAAGGGCTGTGAGTTCCACCTGGAGTGAGGCAGGGCATGTCCCATGGAGAAGTCGGCTGGCTTTGGGGCTGAGTGATGCCAGGGCTGGAGAGTACAAGATACACTTAGGCATCTGGGTGTTCTGACTTTCCTGCCCTGACACACACACCAGCCCTGCCTGCTCTGTCCACCTGTGTGCTGCTTCTCTCTTTTCCCTGTGGCCCAGCCCTTTTCCTGGAAAGTCTTTGGCTCCTCTCCCTGTCAGACAAGGATAGAGTCCAGTTCCAATTCTTGTTCCAAAATCAACGTTTGGGTTGGCCCTGTCTTGCCTCACACCGTGGCCTACCTTGCACCAGCCAGACATTCCTGTGACCAAACAGCAACTGGGAGCCTTCTGCACGTGAGTGAGACACAGTCATGGCAGTTTAAAAGGAGATACACAAAAAACTGTCAACTCTTGGGGAAGAGGAAGCTCATTCTGATTGAGGCCTTTGTGTTAACGGTGAGAAAGGCTCCAGGAAGGCACATCCAACTCAAATTGTGCTCAGCTGATTGCTGCAGCGTGACCGTTGGAGAGTGGATTCACCAGCCTACACCTCTTTTTTCATCTCCAAGACAGGACTCGCCTCACGAGCTTGGTAAAGATGAGTGGCTTACATATACCAGCCTCTGTAGTCTCAGCAGATGGCAGCTGTCCCAGCTGCTAATGTGTGCGTGCTGGTGGAGGTGGAAGATTCCAGTGTTCCAGAGGCACAAACCCACTTGTGTAAACTGGGAGAGGATGAGTGTCTGAACGTGACTGCAGAGTGAAAAAGTCTCCTGGGATCAGAGCGAGCAGAATCAGAAGGTCTTGGCTTCATTCATGAGCAGAGCCTCATGAGTCCTGGTGTTGGGCCCCACTGCAGGCATCAGGGATATCGCAGCAAAGAAGACAGGCATGGTCCTTCTCTTGTGGGCTTGTGTCTCAGTGGAGGAGGGCCATAGAGAAGTGAGTATGTCCATAGTCTGTGACCCTGACTCCTATGAAGAGGATAACATGGCAGTGTCCCAGAGAAAGCCTAGAGTTAGGGAAAAGCCCTCTCAGAGGTGACGTTGAGACTCAGTCCCAGATGGAACGGACTGTGGTGCAAGAAGGAACTTGGTGAGTCCAGGGCGGTTCACACCAGGCCGGCTGAGAAGGCCTCCAGATCAACCACGGATAATAAGCCAATACAACTGTGCTCAGTTTTCTAAAATGCAGGAGGCATGTGGGAAAGAGGAGTCTTAGAGGCAGGTGTACCTGATTTTGATCCTGGCTCAGCCACTTGGAGCCCAGGACTTCACTTCCTGTGCTCCAGAGTCTTTGCCTATAAAGTAGGGCTTTGGAGCTTGAGGGAGGTAACATAAACAGAGCCCTTGGCTCTATGCCTGGCATGTGGCCTTTCCCTTCCCCTGGCCTTGGGGAGGTGAGCTGCCTAAGAGCCCCCTGGAAATGGCCTTGCAACAGCCAAGGTCAAGGCAAAGCTCTGATGTCTATTTGCTCTCCCAGGTTCCCTGGCCCAAGGGGAGGGGGGAGGAGTAAAAGCTGAGATTGATGTACTTACAAGCCATTGAATTTGGCCTATCGATGAAGTGTGGAGAGCAACCGTTTAGTTACTAGCCTCTGTAGCTATGCCTTAGGAAACTGTCTTTCAATGACTTCCTGTCCATTTCTGAGAGCCAAGGTCTGATGCAAGAAGGACCAATGAAGGGGCTTTTGCAGGCCCAGCCCTGGGCCCTCACCTTGACAGCTCCTGCTGAGCTTTTCCCAGGGTCTTGCTCATTTTGCAGAGGTGACCAAGCCTGGGGTGGGGACCAGCACATTTTTCAGAGAAAAGATGCTCTTGCAGGGGCCCTCCAGGCCACAAGGAGATGGAGCTCAGGGCCCTGGAGCAAACAGCTTAATTCTTTTCTCTGAAAATCTGCTTGATCCAATCCCCCACTACCATCCGTTTCTGCTCAGCCAGAGGGGGGTGGGGAGGCACAGCCATTTTTTTTAAAGCCACAGGCCCAGTTTTCTACACTTACAAAGTGTTGCTTTGTAAGTTTGTTCTAGACACAAATAGAACAAAGACCAGACGATAGGATTGGATAAGGACACAGTAGTGACTGGCAGATAGCCCTGGGAGATCCTTGTGTAGGGGTGAAGAGATTGTGATGCTTTGTCAGCACTTTTCTGCTCACCCTCATTTTTTTTTTATTTTAAATTTTTCCAGTTTTAAAATTGGAATTCAAAAATTTCCATAAAGACATGTTAACAGAATAAGTGATTTTTTTCCTTTGCCTGTCCAGGAAAAAAAGGCGAACACCTATATATTTTTAACCGAGATGCACTGATCTTAACATTGTGCCACATTTGCTTTCCTCCTCTTTATATATACACACTTTTCTTTTGAAAATAAGTTGTATTATTATGTGACCTAAGTTCTTGTATAATAAATAAGTTGTATTATTATATTCCTAAATTCTTCAGCGTTAGCTCCTAAAAAGGGAGAGATGATTTAATGCATTGCTCTAATATAAACACCATGCCTCTGCCTAGAAAATTTTTAAGAAAATTCAAAGTAATTTCTTGATATGATCAAATATCTGGTCCCTATTTGTATTTCCTCTTTCAACCCAGAAAAGCCTTCTGTAATTTTTTTCTCTCAAGCGGGAGCCTTGTGAGCTAAAGCGTTGCAGGTATTTTTTTTTAGTAGCGGTGAGGTCTCATTCTTGCTTAGGGTGGTCTTCAAGTCTTGAGCTCAAGCAATCCACTGGCCTTGCCTTCCCAGAGTGCTAGGATTACAGGCATGAACCACCACACCTAGCCTGCTTTGCAGGTTTTGTTTGTTTGGTTAGTTGGTTTTTATTTAGGAGGACCTGGCCAGATTCAAACCTACCATGCCCCGTACACAGGGCCTGCACTCTAACCATTGAGCACAGGCACCCAGCCTGCATTGCAGTTTTTAAATCTTTTGAGTCTCCTGAAATCTAAACCATCTTCCTAGAAACCCATATTTTCGGCCTGTTGTATTCACTTTTCTGATTGTTTCTCATGGTGCAATTTGGCTCATTCCGCAATCCTAGCAATGTGTCCAAGCTTGGCTTGATGAACATTCTTTACCACTGGGACACTCTCCTGCATCCCCTCTGGGTTACCTGGTGCCTGCTCAACTCTAATAGAGATGCTGTATGTTTTACAAGATAGTTTATGTAATATACATAATGTATATATAAAAAAAAATGGAAGGAAAAATGCTAAAATATTAGCAGTGGTGGTCACTTTCTAGGTGATATTCATTTTCATCTTTATTCTTCAGTACTTTTCTTTTTTTCTTTTTTTGGTAGAGACAGAGTCTCACTTTATCACCCTTGGTAGAATGCCATGGAGTCACCCAGCTCACAGCAACCTCCAATTCCTGGGCTTAGGCGATTCTCTTGCCTCAGCCTCCTGAGTAGCTGGGACTACAGGCACTCACCACAATGCCCGGCTATTTTTTTTTTTTTTTAGGTTGTTGCAGTTTGGCCGGGGCTGGGTTCAAACCCACCACCCTTGGTATATAGATAGGGCCGGTGCCCTACTCACTGAGCCACAGATGCTGCCCTATTCTCCTGTACTTTTCTAGCTTTGCTAAAACTAAGCACATTTTACCTTCATAATTGGGAAAGATTAAAATGTGTAACATGATAGCAATGTTAGAGAGAGTTTGGAAAGTCATGAAAATACAGCAAGGCCTAATCCCACTTCCTTAACACATATACACTAATAGTTTAGATCCTGCTGGGCTTTTTGAAGAATGTTCTTTACAAAATTCTGTGTTTATTTTTTGTTTACATGATCTCCCAAGCACATTTCCAATGTAGTACTTGGACTTTTCATTGATCACTGTGAACATGTGGGTGAGGAACTGACAAGAGGTGGTATGTGGTGCAGTTCACCTTGTACAAGCCACCCAGCTGGGGAACAAACGAGGCTCAGGTCCTCCCTGAGCCCTGTGCCCACTCAATGCACCTACCTGAAGTTGCACCTTGTCCTGACTTGCTCAAAGGCAGCCTGCTAATCTATCCACAATCTTTGGCCAGTTCAGCATACCTCATATCAGCACAGATGCCAGGGTGACTACTGTTGTTGAAGTTGGGCACAGAGGGCTCTGTCCTGGCAGTGGAGCTGGAGACAGCAATGGGAGCCAGATCATAGGAGGCCCATTTGGTGTCTCAGTGTAGACACAGAGCTGCTGCCTTTGAACGTTGTCCCTGAGGCTGGAGGATTTCTGGTCTCAGCCTCACCTCCCTTTCCCCCCACCCCCAGGATGCCTTCCGAGCCTTCCACCCTGACCTCAATTTTGTGCGCAAGTTCTTGAAGCCCCTGCTGATCGGTGAGCTGGCCCCGGAGGAGCCCAGCCAGGACCGCGACAAGAATGTGAGTCAGGCCTGCAACCTGGATGGGGTGGGGACAAGGCCAGGGTGCACAGACCAGAGTGGCCAGAGCTGGGGCAGAGGTGCTATTGTCTAGCAGGAACTACTGCTGATCCCAGTGCTAACGGAGGTCCTCAGAGCCTCTGTTGGGAGCTGGGGCTTGGCAACAGTTAGTAGCATCCCCTTTCTCTTGGCTGGATTTATTTTCCTCCTCCTCCTTCCCTTTCCAGAAAGGTACCAGATGTTGGTCCGGTACATGACAATGTAGGAGAAAGACAGTGCAGAGACACTAAACAAAAGACTATCAGAAAAAACAAACAAACAAACAAAAAACCAAAAGACTATCAGATAATGACAAGTGTGGCCACTTCATGGTGCATGGTCTGGGAGTACTTGTTTGAGAAGGAATGACCATTATGGCATCATTTGTTTATTTCTGTTATGGGTCAGACACCCTGCTGGGTGCTGGGCTTCAAGGACAGAAATATGTAAAGATCACGGCACCTGAGGTCTCATAGCGGGGTTTGGTTCCTCAGTGAAGTGGTACGTGTACCAGACCCCATGTAAGCAACAGGGCAGCATACCATGAGCTTTGCTGGTCTCCACTGTCCCCTCCATTCTAGCCTTCCCCAGCCCATGTCACCCTTTCCCAAAAGCCTGGTCCTACCCTGGTCCTGAGCCCCATCCCTTCCCCAAGCCTGTCTGGCCTGGGCTTGTTCTGGGCAGGATGTGCGTGTCTGCACCAGGCCCTCCATCACCCGTGTAAGCCTGGGTGCCAGCAAGGAGGCTGGTTCATTTACTTATTCTGCTCTTGGACCCCTGTGGCTCCAGCTTGCCCCATGGTGATGGCTGTTTCTGAGCTTCCCACCTCTCACTGCTGTCCAGGATATTACATTTCCTTGGGGAAGCCAGACCTCGGCCGCACCAGAGACAGGCTGGGTCTTTCCCAGCTACACTCTTGGCTAACCCACCACTGCATCTGCCTTTTGGACAAGATACAGGTGCCAGCGTGTCCTCCAGTGGCCCGTCTCCACTGCCTGTCATCCCTCTGCCCCTATTCTCACCTTTCCCTCCTTGCCTTCCCCTTGCCTGTGCTGTCCTGCACTTGTTTCCTTCTGCCTGCTTCGAACAGGGCTTCCAGGCCTCCCTCTGCTGTGTCCTTTTCTGCTCTGTAGATTCTGCACCACCTGACATCCCAGGCCCCCAAATCCAGCTTCTTCTACCACGCACCTCTGTCCTATCCCCCAGTGAGTACCTGTGGTCTCCCGTCTCCAGTTTCCTCCCCCGCCTGCCTGGCCCCAACTGCCTCCTGTTCCAGTGTCCTTCATCCTCCCAGAGATGCCATGTGCTCCCAGAGCCACCATGTTCCCTTGACTCTGACTCTGCCTCCCTGGCTCCATGTGCCCGGGGCTCCCCTTCTGCCTTTGGCAGCTTTCCTGGGTGGGAACTCCAACCTGCACCAGTTGGTGCCTGGAACAAGCGGCAGTATCAGGTGGTGGAAAATGCAAGCTTTCTTTGTTTAAGGTGTGGTAAAATAGAGGTATACATAAATTAAACTTTACCATTCTAATTATATTTAAGTGGACAGTTCAGTGCCATTAAATATAATACTTTCATATTGTGGCTTGGCTCCTGTGGCTCAACAGGCTAAGGCGCCAGCCACGTACACCTGAGCTGGCGGGTTCGAATCCAGCCTGGGCCCACCAAACAACAATGTCGGCTGCAACCAAAAAATGGTTGGGCATTGTGGTGGGCGCCTGTAGTCCCAGCTACTTGGGAGGTAGAGGCAGGAGACTTGCTTGAGCTTAGGAATTGGAGGTTGCTGTGAGCTGTGATGCCACAGCACTCTACCCAGGGTGACAGCTTGAGGCTCTCACCTCAAAAAAAAAAAAAAAACAAACAAAAACTTTCATATTGTTGTGCAACCATCCCAATCATCTACCTCCTGAAAGATTTTGTCACCCCAAACCAAAACTGTCCCCATTAGGCACAAATTCTGGCAACCACAGTTTTCCTGTCTCTGTGAGTTGGGCTACTCTGGAGAGCTCACTTAAGTGGGATCATGCAGCATTTGCCCTTTCGTGACTGGCTTATTTTACTTTGCATAATGTAGCATTGTAGGGTCAGAAGACCACCCTACATAAGCCACAGAAAGGCAAGCCTTTAATTGGTTAAAATGGCTTCTGCTAATACAGAAGCAAGAGAACTGCCCCCTGCCCTTGAGCATACACAGAGACTGTTTGTCCAGAGGTAAAAGTCCATAAAAACAGTTACTCTGAA
>CAUYON010050237.1:0-36109 GCA_963573935.1 Arctocebus calabarensis
GGCGGGCGCCTGTAGTCCCAGCTACTAGGGAGGCTGAGGCAAGAGAATCGCTTAAGCCCAAGAGCTGGAGGTTGCTGTGAGCAGCGTGACGCCACGGCACTCTACCCAGGGCGATAAAGTGAGACTCTGTCTCTACAAAAAGAAAATCACCTAGCATTGGGCGGCACCTGTGGCTCAAAGGAGTAAGGCTCCGGCCCCATATGCGGAGGTGGCGGGTTCAAACCCAGCCCCCGGCCAAAAACCACAAAAAAAAAAAAAAAAAAAAAAACACAGAAACAAAGACAAAGCAATGTTTTACTTGAATGAGAAGCAGGAACGATGAACTAATGAAGCCCATTAAAAAGTGATAAATAAATACCAACCTATAAATTTCCTACAGATTGTTGAGAAATGTCATTACTTTCAGAATTCTCCAAATATCCAGGAAACTAAAAGAAGAAAAATAGTGCAAGAACCCTTTATATTAGGCATTTTCTAATAGGATAAATTATTTTTAAATTGCATAATCAGTAACAGTTAAATCCTTAACATTTAAAGGAATGCTTTAACAAATTAGTTAATAAAATAGTAGTATATGTGAAAATTAAATTATTTTCAGTTTCATTGCTGTAATTAATTACAAACATTCAAATAGGATTGAGTCCTTGACAAAGTGATTATCAATTTCATTAGTATTGTTTAAAACATTTTTGTTCAATATTTGCTGTGTGCCAAATTTATTTGGGACAAAGAACCTAAAAAAATGCTAACAATGACAGAGAAAGTAAAAATAGAAGACAACAAGGAAGAGAAAAAAAAGGAAACAGGATATTACTACTCAGTATCAAAATATAGTGGAAGATTATAAAAAGAAAAAGTATTTTGCTGGCACCAAAATAGAGAAATCAAACAAGAAAGATACGACATAATCACAAGTATATCCAAGTATTTCTTATGCAGGTGAAATTTCAAAGCAGTCTAGAAATGATTCAATAAATAGTGCTGGAAAAATTAAATTTGGGAGAGAAGTAAAATTCATCCTTGTCAAGAATGGTAAGGGCCTCAGGCTTTTTACCTACTTCCAAACTACCAAGTTAGCCTGTTATAGTATCATGGATGTTGGCAGAAGGCACAAGATTCCTGGGTCAGAGACAAAAATGTAGTAGCAGGGGCCGGGAAGTCAGAATTTGCACCAGTTCCCTGAGCCTCCAGTCCCACAGGGTGATGTGAAAAGGGCCAGGTGCTACCTGCAGGATGGAATGGATTACAGGAGAGGAACCCCAAGTTTATGGCACTGGATTCTTTTATAATGAGTGGGAAGCCTGCCCAATCTTTGCCCTTGACGGAGATACTATTTTTATTATAAACACCAGCTACCAAACTGTCTTCTGCTCCTAAGGGAACACTATCTCTATTTTCCAAGGCTGTTCACTATATAAACATCCCTGAAAAAATAGTTAGGACAAAGGCATAGCCTTTGCTCGCAAGACACACAGCCACGTACTGACACATGTGGAGAGCTATCTCCCAACAGTCACTAACTAGGGCTTTATTGTAATGGAATTCCAGAAAAACTAAAGAGTTCAATGTTAGAAAAAAAAAAAAAAAAAGAACAACAAGAAGAAGAAACTATTAAAAACAAGGAGAAAGGGCAGCACCTGTGGCTCAGTGGGCAGGGCGCTGGCCCCATATATCGAGGGTGGCAGGTTCAAACCCAGCCCCAGCCAAACTGCAACAAAAAATAGCTGGGCATTGTGGACGGCGCCTTGTAGTCCCAGCTACTCAGGAGGCTGAGGCAAGAGAATCACCTAAGCCCAGGAGTTGGAGGTTGCTGGGAGCTGTGTGAAGCCACAGCACTCTACCAAGGGTGATAAATTGAGACTCTGTCTCTAAAAAAAAAAAAAAACTAGGAGAAATTTATATGAATGCTTCTAAACTTTTCAGGTAGGGAACCTTTCTAAACATAATGTCAAAGACAGCTTAAAGGAAGATTAATATATTTTGCTACATAGAAATTTAAAACCTCATCATGTCAAAGACATTGTGAGATAAAGTGCCCTGGGGAAAAGGAAACCATTTAATGTGTACTGAATTTCAGTTTAGGGTGATGAAAAGTTTCTAGAAATGCATGGTCATGATGGTTGCCCAACATTGTTAACATATTTAATACCACTAAACTATACACTCAAAAATGTTTAAATGGTAAATTTTATGGCACATGTATTTTGCAATAAAAATATTGTAAAATATGAAGTTGCAAGTATAAGCTAAAAATAAAATTGATTGCATATATGGTAAAGGTTAACTTCTATTTTTTCATTCAACAAATATGTATCAACTGCAATGATGGACTAAGAATATAAAGGAAATCAAGACATTACGATCTTCCCTTCAAGGACAATAATGAGCTCCTACAAACTCATAAAAACAAAGAAAAACATCCCAATAAAGAAATGAAGAAAAGAGGCATGTACAGGCAATTCACAAAAAGTATTCAACATTACTAGCAATAGAATAGAAATTATAAACAAAATACCATTTTTAGTTTTAGAAAGGCATTTTTTTTTTCTCTAAGTCCTTAGTGTTAGTAAAGATACTGGGAAAGGATACTCTGCTAGTCCAAGTATGAATTGACATGAACTTCACCTGTAACCTCAGAGTATGTAACAGAAGCCTTAAAACAGTGCTTACTCTGTGGCCAGCACTTTCCCTGATAGGAAGGCATCCTAGGGAGAATGGGCTAAGAAATGTACAAACATTGTTATTTATAGCATGATATATAATAGCAAAGAAACAATTTATGCATTCAAAATTACAGCATTAATTAGGTAGGGTACAGCCACATAATAAAGTAGTATACAGTCTTTAAAATGATTTTAAAAGGTGGAGAAAATAAGGCTGGCTATAAAAAGAGGGAAAAAATAGCACTATTATCAATTTTCACACAAGTTTAGCCACAAAAAAGATTTATTGGAGAAGGTTAGTGATGTTTGTCTTTCTGTGTTGAATGTTTAATAGTGGTTATTAGGAACAAAATGTTGAAGGGAAGAAGAGTAGCTGGCTCTTTTCACTTCCATTTGTATCATTTATATTTGAGCAAATCTACTTATAATTTAGTTCATTCTCTGATGCCACATGCTTTTCTGTGTAATCTTTTTAACACTGTCCAATTCTGTTTTAAATCTTTCTGTTTCCTGTTTAAAGGTTCCAGGAATGAACTCTCCATCAGTCATCTAGAGGAAAGTCCTTACAAACTGCATAATTAAGATAATGAATAAATTATGGCACATGACCATAGTGGACCATTGCACAAGTATTAGAAATTACAACTTTATTAGACAGAAATATGGGAAAGTATGTGTGGCAAAAATTAAGTGAAAGATTGGAAGGATATAGGGCATATATGATGTATATTATAGTTTCAACAATGTAGTAACAGGTATTGAAGCCTTGGAGGTGATAGATTTAAAGATAATTGCAGGTGTGCCAGAGATGAAATATGAATAATCAGGCTGAAGTTGACTTTAATGTTTTCATTTGAACTTTCAATAAATACAAAAAAGGGCTTTGTGAGACTCAGAAATGGATTAATGTGAAAGAGAAGCTACATGATTTGGGCCAGGACACATCAGGACCTATCTGCACCTTTGTGGGGTCACCATAGCCTCAGTCTTGCCAGCTCAGAACTCAGTTTAATCTGTCTACCAAGGGATCAGTGGATGTTCTGGCTCTGGAGGACCAATAAATATAATTTAATTGTTTTCAGAATGTTATAAGTCAAGAGTCTCTTCTTCTCACGGAGTCTCACCAAAGTCCAGGAGACACAGAGTATTCTAGTCCCTGTGAAAGTAGAGGGTGGAGTGCCCAGCTCCTCGAGTCAGGCTTCTCCGCCCTGAGGCACCTCTGCTAGGTGCTTTTGGGCAAGTTGAAACCTTTGCCTAATATTCCAGAAGAGGGATTTATAAAACAAACAGTAATTTACCTTCACTAAAAAAAAAAAAAAAGTCATGACTCAGCACCCGCAGCTCAGTGAGTAGAGCACCAGCCACATACACTGAGGCTGGTGGGTTCGAGCCCAGCCCGGGTCTAATAAACAACAATGACAACTGCAACCAAAAAGTAGCCCAGCATTGTGGTGGGAGCCTGTAGTCCCAGCTACTCGGGAGGCTGAGGAAAGCCTAACAGTTTGAGGTTGCTGTGAGGTTGTGTGTTTCACCACAGCACTTTACCCAGGGTGACATAGTGAGACTCTGTCTCAAAAAAAAAAAAAAAAAGACTCAGTAAACTCTAATAAGATCAAGTTAAGATAACTGTTTGGGCTGGCACCTTGGCTGGCCAGTGCTGGTGGTTCACACCTGTAATCCCAGCACTCTGAGAGGCCAAGGTGGGTGGATTGCTTGAGCTCAGTAGTTCAAGACCAGCTTAAGCAAGAGTGAGACTCCCATCTCTACCAAAAATAGAAAACCTAGCCAGGCATGGTGGTAGGCTCCTGTAGACCCAGCTACTTGGGAGGCTGAGGCAAGAGGATTGCTCAAGCCCAAAGGTTTGAGATTGCTGTGAGCTACAATGACACCACAGCACTCTACCAAGGGCAACAGAGTGAGACTCTGTCTCAACGAAAAACAAAAGATTACTATTCGGAGAGTATGAAGTCAATAGGGAAGCTGTAGGTACATTTTCCAAAGGGTGGGTGAGAACCCCCTACATTTCAGCCACACGCACCAAGCATGTGCTCGCAGAGTTCCAAACTCTACATTCCAAGCTTATTGATCAGTCTCCAAAGGTGGAGCCAGGAGTCTGCAGAGAGGCAAGGGAAAGAAAGGGTGTGGCATTGTGGTGGCCTGGTGCACCAGCTCCATCAGCTGTCCTTCTAGAAGGCAGAACTGTTAGGTCAAGCCAGCTGAACACAATCTTCTCATGACTGACAAATGCTTCATCCTTCACGATGGTTTCCAATAATTTGCCTTCATGGCCATCATCCTCTGGCCTTACAACGTTTGTCTCACGGCAGACAAAATACCGCTAATTAGAACATTGCTTGTCTTGCTTTAGTCACCTGTTAACATGAGAGTTGGGAGAAAACATCAGTCTCATCAGTTTTTGTAAATCATTTCTGAGGGTAGTCTGAGAAACTTCCAAAAGTGTCAATTTCATACATACTTATGTTATTTCCATTTCTGATTATGTTCCTAATTGGGGGTCTGCAGTCTATTTAAGTTCTGAAAAAAATCTATGTACATATTATTAAAAATAAATACTTTAAAATCGAACTTCTAATAGAAAACAAGAACAAAATACGTCAAAACTCCTTTCCCTCCTGGAATTCTTTAACTGAAATAAAAACTTCTAAACAAAAGGCAATGTCCATGGCACTGATTTATTTCATTTCTGACAGCAAAATTCAGGGCCTAAAACTTTGCATTAATTACATTAGTCTTCTGTTAATAAAAGAGATGCTTCTGACTATTTGAAACAGTTGGAAATATAATGAAAAAATGACAATGTTGGATTGCCTGCTCTGGGACCAGAACTTGAGCTTTCTCTGCAAGACAGAGCGTTAGCAACAACAGCGACGGTTTTATCTCTGGTTGCCCAATCTCTGTCACTGAGCCTCAGCCTTGTCCTGCTGGGGCCACCAGCCCCAGGTGGAAGAGCAGTTTGGTCTCCTCTCGACTTAATCCTCGCCTGTCTGTGGAGTCATCACCGAGGGTGCCAATTGTAAGGATGGCTCTTGGTTTCAAACACCTGTCCACTAGGAACTGGACTTACACCCCCAACTTCCTCTCATGCAGCCACAACACAGACATCAGATGGTGGCAACTTCTGGTCCCTCCTGAGCAGATCGGTTACGTGGTGTCCAACAGCTCCCTGCTGCAACTGCACTATTTTCCAGACATTTGTCAGAGTGTGGAATTTTAAACGTAGACTAAAATAGCAAACAAAATCTTTGGGAAGCCTTGCCAGAATCATAAGCAACATGAGTACACTTTCCTTTATTGCTTTATTCTCATTGTATCATTTGTATTTTTAAAATCTGACATTCATTTTGTGCATTATTCTAAGCCCTTTATATCTATGAACCGTTTCAATCCTCGTAACTCCCTAAGACAGGTGGTATGATTACCTCCATTGTACTGATGAGAACACGAGGCACAGGAAGGTTAAGTAAAGCGTCCAGGGTCACACGGTGGTAAGTGGAGGGGCAGTTAGGTGTAACACCAATTATTTTCCACAGTTTACAGATAAATTCAAGGGCTGAGAGACTACTAGATTTACCCCGTCACACAGCTTGAACGTGCCTCTTCTAACTTGAAGTCCTAACTTAACTCTGTTCTTACAGTCCTTGTGATCTTGTGTTGAACCCTTCTGTGTCCCCCCGCCCCCCCAGTCTATGGTGTTTAAATCTAAGTACTCACTGTACAGCCTGATAGCCTTGAAATTCTCAGCAGGAACAGTCAGTGAGTAACTCCAGGCTCTGCTTTCTGCCCAGGCTTCCTTGGCCTCGACCACCCTGAATAAGTCCCTCCCCAGGGAACTACTTGGAGTTGAAATCCTTTCCTGCCGCACACACTAACAGGACCCTTGGATCATTCATGTGTTGATTCATTCAATGTATATTTAATGGGAACCTACTGACAAGCGCCGTGCTAAGGACTAGGCCCAGGACACAATGTGAACCAGATGCCCACACAGTCCCTGCCTCCAAGGAGCCTGCAGGAACTTACAGAGGCAACTCGAACATCCAGGAGAATGTGCCATAAAAGGAATGGGTAAGCTGGGGTGCTTCAGTGCACAGCAAAGGGACAAAAACCAGTGGAAGGTTCTCAAGAGGCAGTGCGCAGGACCCCCTGTGCCAAGGTCCACAGCAAGACACTGATACCAAAGCTCATTAAGGCTTGTGTGTGGGACCCCAGGTGATCCATTGTAACAGTCATGACATGACCTAAGATCGGTTTCCAGCACAATTGTAATTAGCTGTAACATTTATTGCGCTATGTTCTAAGCCTCTATATCAGTGTTTTTCAACCTTTTGTACCTCGCAGCATACTTGAACCTATAGTTAAACTTATGTGGCATACTTAAATTATGCTGATAAAAAAAAAGTTAAAAAACGGATATACTTACTGTGCTTTGAATTTCTTTTTGAAAATAATTTATTTAATGATCTTTAAAAATTGTCTCAGCACACTTAAGATCCTCTTATGGCACCCAAGTGTGCCACAGAATACTGGTTGAAAATCTCTGCTCTGAATGTTTTAGATTCAGATACAGATGAGCTTCTGACACCTTGAGAAGTTCAGCCAGCAGGTGCTGGAGACAGGCTTTGAGCCCAGGCAGACTGACCCAAGCACCGTGCTCTTATTTACTCTGACGCACTTGCTACCACAAGCACAATGTCACACGGGGGGATTAATAAATAGGGGATTTGGTAGCCACTTTTTTACTTTCCCCGTAGTCCAAAGATTCTTAGCCCTGCTTTTCATTGGAATTAACCTGGGAAACTTTATTAAAATGAAGAAATGAAAACACACGTCTTCAAACACACACACACACACACACATGCGTGTATGTTTATAGCAACTTTATTTATAATAACCCCAAACTGGAAACACCCAAAATGTCTTTCAGCAAGGTGAATGGATCAACTGTAGCATCTCCTACCATGAAATACTACTCAGCAGTAAAAAGGCACAATCAATACATGCAACAACTCCAATGGGCATGATGTTGAGTGGGAAAAGTCAATTTCCAAGGTCACATGCTGTAAAATTCCACCTACATGATATTCTCAATATGACAAAATTAGAGAAACTGGATTACTGGAGGCAATATGGGGTGTATCTGTGACTATGATGGTGTGGCAGGAAAGAGAATTGCAGTAACGGGGGCTTTCCGGGTCTTGATTGCATAGAATGTCATAGAGCTAGACACACACATTGTACCAATGCCAGTTTCCTGGTTTACTGTCCTAGTATAGATACATAAGATGTAGTCACTGGGGGAGCCTGGATGAAGGCTACATGGGACATCTCCCCACTATTTTTTTTGCACCTTGCTGTGAATCTCTATTCCAAAATAAAAGTGAAAACTAAAAATAACCGTGCTTGGGCTTCTGATTCTGATTTAATTATTCTGGGTGGGGCTTGGGTATCACATTGGAAAACTTCCTCCCTGAAAAGATTCTCATCTGCAGCCAGAGTTAAGCAGCTGCGAGCCAGTGATGGGAACCCTAAGGTTGGAGGCACTCTTTTGAGTTAAGATATTGTCTTCAAGAGACTCTGATAGACAGTCTATAAGAGGAAGCTTCTGAGGTTCACTAGCTGTCACTTAGCCAAGGATAGGTCCCTGAGAGGCCAGGACACTGGACACATCTCATTACTTGGGTGGGGGGAATATAAGGATGTCCTACGGCAGGAGTGAGGAGCTAGCAGCAGCACAAATGCCCAATTCTCTCACTTGTCCAGTCTTCCTGCTGGTGGTACCTGTAAGTCCAAGCCCAGATGTCCACAGAAGACCCTAGGTCCTGCATTAAGACACTTTCCTCTCCTGGAAGCCATAATCCTCCCTTCTAGTTTCAGGACCCTGTCTATTTTATCTCTCCATTGCCTCATAGAAAGAGCAGCTGAGTCCCAGATGGCCAGTGCTGTTTACCATGTGATAAACTGTCTCTGGAACAGGTCTAGCACAGAAAGGTGCCAAGCATGTCTTTACCACCTTGCACCCAGTGTATCTAACATTTTCAAAGGATTATTAGATTGGTATTGATTTTAAAAGCAAGTCAGAAAATCAACTGCTTCCACTTGACAGCCAGCAGCTGAGGTTTCTGCTGGAAGTCTCCAAAAGCTCCCAAAGGGTTTCAAATCCAGTACAGAAATAGTTATTGGGTATCTGAAGCCTCCCTGTTTCCCTGGGCCTGCTAGAGAGATGGAGGCCACACGTGGGCCCCCGCATTAGCACAGTGGCCACCCACGGAGCCTCTGGGCAGCTGCGGAGCACACCCTGGAATGCATTTTCTGGTAGCTGCTCTAAGTAAGTGGCAGACTTCCTGGCCTCCTCTTTTTCTTTCCTTTTTTTTATTTTAATAGCCTCTTGGCTGTCAGGGTGCAGAGAAGTTCTGACAGCTGGGGACCTGCCTTGGGGCCGATTTGGGGTCGGAGTCCTGAGGAGTGACTTTGTTCTCTTAAGTACCATTGTCATCTGACTCACCTATTACTGAGAATAATTTGCTAATTTTGGCCATAAAAACAAGTTCTTAGACAATCTCCAGTAATGTGTCTTTTCATGTCCATCAGGGGAGCATTTTCCTTCCTCCTCTTTGTTTGATATGGAAATGAGCCTGATAGCTTTCTAGCCAGCCACGAGTTGAACATGGGAGAGAAAGAAAATTGTGTCCACCATAAAGGTGGCTTCTGCTTTCTTCTGCAAGTCTTTGAAGAATTGGTTCTTGGAAAACAAAGTCTCTGCAAACAAATGAACATCTAATTAGAGCTCCCATGAGCATGCACGAGTATACTGTGGGCGCCTCTAAAACATACAAATTACGTAATGGGTGGCCTGAGACAGCTAGTTATGAATCATCTGAGACAAAGCTTCCTTGTTAAATAAATAAACTGGGACTTGACACCTGTAGCTCAGTGGCTGGAGCGCCAGCCACATACACTGGAGCTGGAGGGTTCGAATCCCGTCTGGGCCTGCCGAACAACAATGACAACTACAACCAAAAAACAGCCAGTGTGTGGCAGGCACCTGTAGTCCCAGAGACTCGGGAGCCTGAGGCAAGAGAATTGCTTAAGTCGAAGAGTTGGAGGTTGCTATGAGCTGTGATGCCACAGAGTTCTAACGAGGGTGACATAGTAAGATTCTGGTTCAAAAAGAAAAAAAAGAAATTAACTGGGTTAAGAAGGTAAAATCATCATCAATCATGCAAATCTATGGATTCACAAGTCATATTGTTTGGCCAAGGCAGACCTACTGCTAAATACAGCAACTACAGACACATGAGGCTGAGACCAGGCAAAAGTGGACATATGTCTTTGGTCTGGGCATCCCACTTCCATTCTCTCCTGGGTTAAGACATCATCTCCCTACCCCACAGTCCCAGCAATCCACCTGTCTGCTCAGTCTCTGCTGCCAAACAAAGCTTCCGATAAAACCACTTACACTCCTTACAGTGTTTGCTGATCATGCTTTAGTGAGCTGAAGCATCAATCTAATACCTCAGTGGGCACCTGCAATTTAAGAAGTCTCTCTCCACAGCCTTAAAGCTGTTGTCCTATTTTCAGGAATTTCAAGCATCAGTAGACAGGTGGGGGACATTAGAGACCACCATGGTTTTTCATTAAACTTAGTTTAACGGAGGAGGTGGGCCTAAGTAAACTTGATTTAGCTGTTCTCGGGAAGAGAGATTTTTTTATTCACTAGCGCCTTTTATTTTTTTTAATTTGTTAAAAAAATTCAATTTATTAATTTAATTATTTTATTATTTATTTATTTTTTTGAGATAGTCTCACTCTGTCACCCTGGGGTTGAGTGCCCTGGCATCATAGCTCACAGCAACCTTAAACTCTCGCACTCAAGCAATCCTCTTGCCTCAATCTCCCAAGTAGCTAGAATTATAGGTGCCTAGCACAACATCCGGCTAGTTTTTCTATGTTTAGTAGAGATGGAGCCTCACTGTTGCTCAGACTGGTCTCAAACTCCTGAACTCAAGCAATCCACCTGCTTCCGCCTCCCAACACTAGCACCTTTTAAAGCCTGGGTTTTCTACCATCACCAAGTTCCCATCTGACCTCTCTTCTTCCTCCTCCCCTCCTTGCCAGCCTTCCCTCTCCCCTTCTTTCACCCCCCTCCTTCAATCCCAACCCTCTCCCCTAGCTCTGCCTCCACATTCCCAGATGCACATTTCATTGTCCAGCACAACTGAGGTTATTTTTCCTTCTACCTATGGTATTTCAACCCTCGATCTTTCTTTTAGGATTTCATATAGTGCAGCCCCTCCTCTCCTGTGGTAGAGTGTTGGTGTTAAACATCCTAAGAACCTGGCTTCTGGCCC
Source organism: Arctocebus calabarensis (assembly GCA_963573935.1). Classification (NCBI taxonomy): domain Eukaryota; kingdom Metazoa; phylum Chordata; class Mammalia; order Primates; family Lorisidae; genus Arctocebus; species Arctocebus calabarensis. The sequence continues at coordinate 11,033 of CAUYON010050237.1, forward strand.
AGACTCCTACTCTAACCTGCCGGGTGGCCTTGTATGAGTCACTTGAGATCTCTGGCCCTCAGTTCCCACATCTGTAAAATAATAGATCAGATTTCTAGGTCTGTCTCTACCCTAAAATTTTACGATCCTATCTACCTTCAGGAGCAAGGTTTCTTTTAAAAAGTGGCAATACATCATCCTTAAAAAGGAAGGAAATCTTAACACACGCTACAACATGGAGGAATCTTGAGGACATTGTATGAAGCAAAATACGGTAATACACACAAAAAGGACAAATCCGTGTGATTGCACTTATGTGAGGTGTCAAATACATAGCAACAGAAAGTAGGGTGGTGGTTGCCAAGGGCTGGGGAGAGGGGAAAATAGTAGTACAGAGTTTCATTTTGTCTGATGAACAAATTCAAGATATTGGTTATGTAACGTGTGAATATACTTAACACTGCTGAAGTTTCTAACATGGCAAATTTTGTTGTATGTTTTATCACAGTTAAAATTCTTGTACCCCAAGATCGCATTAATGTACACAGCTATGATTTAATTTAAAAAAATTCTTTTTTAAAAAAGAAAAAACTTCACAAACTTCATGTACGTATTTTTTACACGTGTTATTAGTATGTTGTTGGAATACAGAAAAAAAAAAGCAAAAAATGTGTCCCCTTATTTCACTGGTGAAGAAAATGAGGTCCAGAGTCGAGGTGCCTTGCCACAGGTCACACACTGCACAGGGGCTGGACTTCTTACTGTTTTGTAATCAAAAATGGGAACATTAAAGAACTCAGCAGTTGCCCTGTACTACTTTTAGAAGAAAATGCTGTTAACTGTTCACATTATGCCAACAGAGCACAACAATAATTTTGTCAATTATGAATTAGGTTAGCAGAGAACAAAATACACAGGTATTTTATAAAATTCTTCCTTTTAGATTCAAATTTAAGCCATCAATTCTTAAGTTGTTGACATCTGAAGAGTGATATTACTATCACAGCAAATGATGTGGGAGGTTATTAAAACCTTCTTCTGGTCCTGGAATGAGAGTACAGGGTACGACTCACTGGGCTGAGGCTCCTTGGTAAAGGAAGATGAAGAGGATGCCACAGCCCTCATCAGGCACACAGGTGCGTGTGTTGGGAGGGCAGGTATTGGCCGGCCTTGGGCCACACTGAGATCCCCCCAGCTGGGGTTTTGCTTTGCTTCTGCCCGGAAGGCATTTACTGAAAATGCTTTATAATAAAGTACCCTTCTAAAATAACAAGAAAAAGTCATGCTGTCTGCATCTTAAAAACTCATCCTAACTAAATAAGCAAATGTTGTGGTTGAAATAACAATTATTAGAAAGGCACAGCTAAGTTAGGAGAATGGCCCGAAGGTATTCAAAAATCATTGATATAAAACTAATGAGCAGCCCAGCCTGAGCAAGAGCCAGACCCCATCTCTAAAAGTAGCCCAATGTTGTGGTCGGCACCTGTAGTCCCAAATACTTGGGAGGCTGAGGCAAGAGGATTGCTTGAGCTCAAGAATTTAAGGTTGCTATGAGCTGTGATGACATGGCACTCTACTAAGGGTGACAAAGTGAGACTCTGTCTAAAAAAAAAAAAAAAACTAGCACACTTTGAGAACATACACACTCAAAACTAATTAAATCCTACACTAGCTGCTAGAGAGACTAGAAAAGGTGACACTGCCCCTCTCAAAAGACGCTTCTCCAAAATTATGGGTTAAGAATTTGGACAGAGCACAGAGAGAAGAGAGAATGGCTCTTCTCTTCCCCTTTCCATGATGTCTGGCACCTTAGCTAGGGCGACCCACAGAGCTGGAAGCTGGAATCACCCAGAGGATTCTTCATTCACTCATTGGTTCCTGGAATGACTCAAAGGCTGGGTGGATTCTGCTAGGACTGTTGACCAGAGCGCCTGTTGATCTTCACACAGCTGGATTCCAAGAAGAAAGTTCCAGAGGGAACATCTCAGAGTGAGAATTCCAACAGAACCAGATGGAAGCCACTTGGCCTTCACTGGCCTTGCCTCAGAAGTCACCTCTGCTGTATTCTGTTGGTGATAAGTGAGTTAGTTACTGTGGCCAGCTAGATTGTGGGAGATATTGTCATGGTCACCTGTGGAAAACACAGTCTGCCCCAACAACTGTGAAATGGCAGTTGAGAGCTAATGAAGGCTTTGACTAAAAAGTGGAAATGGAAAAAGAAAAGACACACAAGAATTGGACAACAGCATGGAAGTAGAACTAGCAGGGGTGGAAGCGGAGAATAAAGAAGGAAGAAGCCCAGGTGAGTCTGAATTCCACCAGTCAGAAATCTTGGGAAGACAAGTGTTTGAAAGGTGGGAAGAGGTGGGAAAGGTGAGGTCAGTTTGAGAACTCATCCTAGAAAAAGTGCTACATTCCTCATTGCTGAATATCACTACAGACATTTTTGAGGTACTCCCCTTGGGAAGCTGTGCACCAATGCCAGCACCCAGTCTACCCTTCCAAGCAATTTTAGACTTCTTTTTCTGGAATGAGGAGCTGGCATTAGCCACGAGATGCCCAAGGGTCTTACTTTGAAGGTGACCCTTGTGATGTTCAGCAGTGAAGCATGGAGCACTTTTTCTAGGATGAGAGCATGAACCTAATTGTCAGTCCTTGGATGACAACAGTTCTGATTGCCATTCCAGAAAAAGAGTTCCAAAATTGTTCTGAAAGGTGGACTAGGCACTGACATCAGTGTATAGCTTCCCAAGGGGAGTAGTGACTACAGTCACTCAGGGGTGACTGTAGTGATATTCAGCAATGAGGTTTGTACGCTTTTCTCGGGTAAGTTTACGGACTTAATTGTCAGACATCATATTTATTCTAAAGATCTAGTGGAATATTCCTGAAGTATAGCAAGGAGGCAGTTAGTAACTCAGGACCAGAGCTATGGAGAAATGTCAAGGTTAAAACTGGAGATTTGGGGCTCAGCACCTGTGGCTCAATGGGCTAAGGTACCAGCCACATACACCTGAGCTGGTGGGTTCAGCCCAGGCCCGCCAAACAACAATGACGGCTGCAACCAAAAAATGGCCGGGCGTTGTGGCGGGTGCCTGTGGTCCCAGCTACTTGGGAGGTGGAGGCAGGAGACTCGCTTGAGCCTAGGAGTTGGAAGTTGCTGTGAGCTGTGATGCCACAGCACTCTATCCAGGGTGACAGCTTGAGGCTCTGTCTCAAAAAAAAAAAACTGGAGATTTGGGGGTGAAGATAGGTGGAGATGGTCAAGGGAGTGCATATGATTAAGGACCCAAATGTTGGGTGAGCATAATCATACTGAAGAGGGGAACTGACTGGTTGAAACATAATTAGTATTTGCAATGAAAAGAAGGAGCATATCAATTCTCAGACAATTCCTCAAAGGAGAAATAAGAGTCTAGGAATGGAAACCAGGTTATTAAAGCAAAGAAACTACATTATCAGCAAATGGAGTAGATATTTAGATTGACTCATTTGGTAGGTATTCCAATCTCTTTTTAGGACAGAAAGCTAAAAACAATTATGTCCCAGACTCTCTTGCAGCTAGAGTTCCAGATACATAATTTAGATGGTATCAATCAGATACAGCATACCAAATTGAGAAGGCAGAAATGACCAGTTGTGAGGCAGGAACTGTGCTTTGGCTGTTCCCACTAATAAGCAGAATGTTGGTATCTTTGTTTTTGCTATGACAACTGTGACAGATATCCTAAGTTCCAGCCCTATATTCATGGTTTTTTATTCAAGAAATAAGATACAGATCATGATAGAGGTAGATACATTCATTTCTTATTCAAGAAATAAGATACAGATCATGGTAGAGCTGGCATGATTCTGAAGCTGGGCAGGTGTCACTGTGGCTTCTAAGGAGGCAGGGAGCTTTCTGATTCCACAGCCTCCTGGTCGTGGCAGAAAACAGCTCCCTTGTCAACAAGATGTGCGATGTGGCGTTGGGGGTCGTCCCTGAAAGCTCAGTACAGACTCTCTTTCTTCAGCACTCCAGTCATTCTGTAAGATATTGATACCTTGTATTAAGCCCTTTTTGCTTAAACTAGATCAAATGGATTCTGTTCACTGTAACTGAACCCTGACTGATACAGTAAGGAAGGGACACAGGGGATCCTGGTGTAGGTCTTAGAACCTCTTGTAGCAGCCACCTGGAGAGCCTTATAAAAATAACAAATGGAAAGATCTCAATGAACAGCCATGCAAAAACTAGAGAAGAAGAGAGCAAAAGGGGAGGGGAATTGGTGCCCTAAGACACCAATGAAATGCGGACCTAAGATTCCGAAGACTGAGTGATTCTGCAGTGAAGGTGCAGGGTAGAAAGAACAGTTGCAACCTGAAACTAAACCATGACACTGGAACTCCAAGAAAAAGGATGTATGGCCTGAAAATGGCTTCCTTAAAACTTTCAAGGTAAATGGCTGATTTTGTGAGAGCCCTGGTGGCTTAGGACAGGGAGAAAGGGGAAGAAAAGAGTAACGTAGAAGTGAAAGAAAAGGTCATGAATCTGAACTCTAATCCTTAAGGTTTATAGTCCAAGACCCATATTTCTCCTTGGGTAAAACCAGATAGCAAACATCTCACATGGGACTAACATTTTCACCACAGTGCAAATAATAAACAGCCTGTAATGTGGCCAGTACATTTTATCCTTGACTTCGGTTTTAATAATGTCACTGTAGACCCATATACACGTTTAATTGTTTCTCCAATAATAGAGTGATTTGCATTCACTCTATTTGGTGGTTAAAAGGTCGTCCTCTGGAGTAACATTACCTGAATTCAATCCCAAGAACAAGATGTGGGTAAAATTTGCATCTATAAAATAGGGTCAGTGAGATCCCACACAGCTGTGATTAGGAGCAACATCACAGCCCTCTGGCTACACAGTCGTATAAGTCCAGAGTGAAAGTGTCTGTGTGTGCACAGACCAGGCACAAGCTGTGACCACCCAACAGTACGCTGCCAACAATCCTTTCTCCAGCCTAAGTCAGCCAGCCCCACCCAGCTCCACCCCAGGGTACTAGACTTAGAGGGTTGGAAATGGAGACTCCAGACTTTGTTTGCATTTCTTGGTATGCAGATGGAACATTTTCATTCAGTCTTTATTAGGTTTGCATCCAAAGTAATTTTCCTATCTATTAATGCATGTTTTTATTATATTGCTATATCTGAATCAAATTTCAAGAATTTTATATGAATAAAATTATTGTTTAGCTTAAAAGACAGATTTATCACGTTCATCTCTCTTCAGGGAATAAATGCCACTACAAATAGGACATGGAAAATTCTTCAATACTCACGTTCCCTATCACCATTAGAAAAATGATTTGTATGTGATTTAGTTCTTTCATTGAGTTCTGGGATCTCAGAAAGGTACCGCACTTCTCTGGACCAGTTTCTTCATTAGTCAGATAACTGCCAGGGCCCTCCCAGCCCTTAATATCCTGCCTGTGATCTTGGAACCCAGATGAGGCTCCCAGGAGCCTCTTTCCCTTAGTGCTGGATTGTAAATGCCCTGAGGGTAAGGTCTTTCTTCTTTGCCTCTGGGGTCCTCTATAGCACCTGCTGGCATAGTTTCTTATTCCTGGAAAGAAAGGTGGGAGACGAAGCCACAGAATGGTATGTAGTATTCTGAGCTTCTGCAGGACCCTGCCATGACTCAGTCCGTGGATTTCTCTGTGCCTTTATTTCTGCTCACATCAAGTGGTACGGATCATTCTGAAACATGAACATTAAAGGCTAAACTAAATAGAAAAAGATATGCTTAATAAAGGAAGTTTAGCACTATCTTTTCCTAAGAGACGTCTTTTGTAAGAAGGCTTGTTTCTACCTAAAGATCATCCGTGTCCATGGCAGTGCTGTTGTAAGCAATTCTACATGCCTAAGAAAAGCACATTTATTCTGTGGGAGGCAGGAGGCACCCTAGGGCTCCTCCTGCTCCACATCATAACCCCACAGCGAGACATTAATGCCACCCTCTCCTTACCTTCCCGTCTGAGGGAATCCAAATGGCAGCAGAATGAGGACAAGGCAGGCCTTATGGGTGTGACGCTGGAGCGTGATCAAATAAAACGCCCAGGGTAAGGCTCTGTCCCAGCAGCTGAAGCCTCCTGCTCTGCCGCCTGTGGTCTATGTGCCACCCCTTTAACTCTCAGCAAGGACTGTGCCTTGCACTTTCAAATAAATAAGCTTTCCCTGGAATTTTGTTTCACACCCCTGAGACCAGAAGGTATCACCAGGGGTTACACTGGCTTCACTCCAGCCTGGGGAAAGGCTGGCGGGCCTGGCTCAGCCTCCCACCTCGACTCCCTGCTTTGTTTCCTCTGGCCTGTGGCTCTCTTCCTCTTCCTCCGTTCATCTTCTGTTTTGGATTCCCTCCTAACTATGGTAGCTTTTCTCTACCTGCCTGACATCCGCTCACCCCTATGAGCCCATTTATTCAGCCATCCCCACTTAGCAACACTTCTAAGTCCTTCTCTCCAGCACTATCACTCACTCACTGCTTACTTCCCACATTTTCAGCCTTCTACAGGCCTTTCCCCCCATGAGCAGCCCACCCAGATCTCAGATTCAAACTGAATCCAGCACTTCTGCTTAACTCTGAACTGTCTCCCTTATTCTCCCACTGTTGTCAGCAATGGACTATTCTGCTGCCTCACAAGTGAAACCCTTATGGCCCTTTTGATTTGTCAAACAGCTTTATTGAGATAAAATCACATATCCTGACATGCAATTCATCCATCTACAATACACCATTCAATGTTTTCTTAGTAAATTCACTGAGTTGTGCAACTATCAGCATAATTCAAAAACATTCTCATCCCCATCAGAAAGTCTGTCTCATTAGCAGTCACTCCCTGTTCTGCCCACCTCCAGTCCCTGGCACTCCCTGGTTTACTTTCTGCCCCTGGATTCTCTATTGTACATGCTTCATATAAATGGAAACATACAATATTCAGTCTTTTGTGACTGGATCTCTTCACTTGGCATAATGTTTTCAAGGTTCATCTATAGTGTATCATGTATCAGTGTGTCGTTCCTTATAATGTCTGAAAAATACTCCATTGCATAATTGTATCACATTTTACTCCTTTATCAGTTGGTGGATGGTTAGGTTGTTTCCAACTTTCAGCTATGAATAATACTCCTAAGAACATTCATGTACAAGTTCTTGTGTGGATATGTTTTCAGTTCTCTTTAATATATACCTAAGAGAAGTGTAATTCCACGTTTAGCACTCTGAGGAACTGCCAAATTATTTTCCAAAGAGACTTTACCATTTTACAATCCCACCAGCAATGCATGAGGGCTCCAGTTTCTCCACATCCTCCTCAACATTTGTTAATAATCTTTTTTTTTTTTATAACTTGGTCATCCTAGTGGGTAGAAAGTGGTTTCTCATTGTGGTTTTGATTTGCATTTCAGTGATAGTGAATGATGTTGGGTATCTTTTTTATAGAGAAAGAGTCTCACTTTATTGCCCTTGGTAGAGTGCCATGGCATCACACAGCCCACAGCAACTTCCAACTCCTAGGCTTAGGTGATTGTCTTGCCTCAGCCTCCCAAGTAGCTGGGACTACTGGCACCCAACACAATGCCCAGCTAATGGGTGTCTTTTCGTGTGTTTACTGGCCATTTGTATATATTCTTTGGAGAAATGTCTATTCAGATCCTTTGCCCATTTTAAAATTTGGTTAGCTGGGAGTGGTGGCTCACGTCTTAACCCCAGCACTCTGCAAGGCCACGGTGGGTGGATTGCCTGAGCTCATGAGTTTGAAACCAGCCTGAGCCAGAGGCCGAGCCAGAGCCAGACCGCCTCTCTAAAAAAATAGCTGGGTGTTGTGGCAGCCACCCGTAGTCCCAGCTACTGGGAGGCTGAGGCAAGAGACTTGCTTAAGGCCAAGAGTATGAGGTTTACAGCAACCTCATAGCACTCTATAGAGGGCAACAAAGTGAGACTCTGTCTCAAAATTAATTAACTAATTAATTAATTTAATTTAATTGGGTTAGTTGTCCTTTTATTGCTGAGTTTGCAGAGTTCCCTTACTCAATATGTAATTTGCAAATTATCTCTCCCATTCTGTGGGTCATCTTTTCCTTTTTTTTTTTTTGAGGCAGAGCCTCAAGCTGTCACCCTGGATAGAGTGCTGTGGCATCACAGCTCACAGCAACCTCCAATTCCTGGGCTCAAGCGAGTCTCCTGCCTCCGCCTCCCAAGTAGCTGGGACCACAGGCCACAATGCCTGGCCAATTTTTTTTGGTTGCAGCCATCATTGTTGTTTGGCGGGCCTGGGCTGGATTTGAATCCACCAGCTCAGGTGTATGTGGCTGGCACCTCAGCCCATTGAGCCACAGGCACTGAGCCCATCTTTTCCTTTCTTATGGTATCCTTTAAAGCATAAAAGTTTTAAATTAGGTGAAGTTCATTTACTTTTTCTATTTTCACTTGTGATTTTGGTGTCACCTCTAAGAAGGCTTTCTTTGACGTAAGGCCATGAAGATTTACTCATTGTTTTCTTTTCTTTTTTTTTTTTAGAGACAGTCTCACTCTATCGCCCTCAGTAGAGTGCTGTGAAGTCACACAGCTCACAGCAACCTCCAACTCCTGGGCTTACGCGATTCTCTTGCCTCAGCCTCCCCAGTAGCTGGGACTACAGGCACTCGCCACAACACCTGGCTATTTTTTGTTGCTGTTTGGCTGGGGCTGGGTTTGAATCCACCACCCTCTGTGTATGGGGCTGGTGCCCTACCCACTGAGCCACAGGCACCGCCCCCATTGTTTTCTTTTAAGAGCTTTTCACTCTCACATTTAAGGCTATGATCAATTTTGAGTTATGTTTTGTATACATTGCAAGAAAAGGGCCCAACTTCATTCTTTTACATGTAGATATCCAGTTGTCCCAGCACCATTTGTTCAAGCATGGTCCTTTTGAGGCTTCCCTTCATTTATGCAAATCTCTTATTTTGCATGGATCTCAGATTTTGCTCTTTTTCCCTTTAAAATATGAAGTCTCTCTTTCACCACTACTACCAGTTTCCAATCAAAGCCTTCACCAATCACATCTAGGTAAGTGCATCAGCATCTATCCCTCCAGGCTCCCTACAAAGCCAGCCCTCCTGGAGAAGAAGTTTTCTGAAAATAAATTGAATCCTTGTTACTCACCTACTCAGGAGTGCTCCTACACAGCATGTAGGCAAACTCCTCTTTCTGACTTCTCTAACCCGGCCCCACACTGTGTACCTCCCTGCTCGACACCTCTCTGGAGAGTTCTGTTCCTTTGCTATGCTTTCCCCCTTCTTCCTTTGTACCACATTAAAATTCTGTAGGCCCTTAAAGCCTTCTCCAAACCTTATGCCCTTGCTAAAGCCTCCCTTAACTATTCCAGCTCTCACCAGTCCTCCTCCTCCCTCTGTTTCTGCTGCATTGGTGTGGTCTGTATGAAGATGACCCTGGTATACACAACTCCACTCCACCACCCAACACCAGTGAGCACTGATTGAGCATCTATGACATTCACCCTACTGGGCAAGCACGACTCGTAGGCAAATACTGTTTCCTCTCGTTATCAAAGGAGGGAGTAGAATTGGATGAGATTCTTTTTTTAAACCCTCCTAGTTCTACAACCATTCTGTACTGATTCAATCTGGAAGTTTAACTTTAAAACTGACTCAAGATTTCCAATTGAGGAAACTTTCCTATTTCCTTGGGAAGTAAACTTTCTAGGAGAAAATTTGGTCACCAAGGCAGGTTCCCAGCCTTATAATTGCTTGTGACTACTTTACTTCCCTGAAATGAAGTGCCCCCTATTTCAGATAGGCTTTGAGGCATCTGTGATTTGGTCTGAGGCTGAAACTAGGAGACTGCTCCAAAATCCTCAAAGTTAGCTTATTGAGAGCATCAGATTGCAATTACTTCCCCCACCACCATAAAAAGGAAAATCTTTCAAATTGAAGAGGCAAAGCTTGATCCCTTCCTTGTTGAGAGCTGAGAACAATAGCAGCTTTCTGCTCCAACACAACTTCAAAAGCCTGCCAGGAGACTGCTCTGAGAATACTGGGTTGTAGTTAACTAAAGAAGCGACGAGCATCCTCCCGCGAGTTAGCGCCCCATTAGCACCAGGAAAATTCTGCCCTCGAACCTCCCAGCATCTTTAATAACTCAGCCACTGGTACTGTATTAACTGGGCAGATGTGAACAACTGCAAGGCCAAGGCTCCTCGGCAGGGAGAAGTGAGATCTGGCCGGTTAAGCAACACTGTGCTGTAAAAGGCCGATGAATTAAGAATTGTTGAAATGACCTAAATAATCCATAGGTTGTAAATGATTCAACTGGAGAGGCGTGAATGCTTGGATTTATGCCAGAGTCGTGCTTCCCCGGCTGCTTCAAGAAAATGCCCGAGGCGAGACAGCAGACTTGGGCTCGAAGTAGCAACCCCAGGAGTTGATCGCGGAGAGATCCCAGGACGCTCAGAGCGGGTCGGCCCCTGCACCAGCGCCGCCGGGGGTTCACCTACCCGCCTCTTCTCGCAGGTTCTCTCAGTCGGAGTTCGCCGCCCGCCCCCGAAGAAACTGCGAAGCAAACTTCCCAGTCTCGGAACCCCGCTGCTAGGAGAGCTGCTTGGAGAGAGGGAGGATCCTCTGTGCCAACCACCGCCCCGAGACTACTATTCAAGCTCCCCGCCCCCCGCCGCGGTTAAAGTTTGCTCCGCACTCGCTACTCCCACCCCGCCCCCATCTCCGCCCCTAGGCGGGAGGACCACATAGGAGTTCCTGGGTCCACTGCGCACAAATACACCCACCCACAAAAGAAAGCCCATTAAATCTTCCCTCCTGTGAACTCGCGCCCCAGCGGATACCTCTTTGAACTGACCCCCGCCCCGCAGCCCCCGCGCCGTCTGGGCCGCGCCCGGCCCTCCCGGGCTGGCTCCCTCCCTCCCGGCTGCGCACTTTGCAGCGCGCTTGGTCTTTGATGTCTCTTTACATTATGGCAGAGCAGCCACACGCTTTCCCGGGCGCGGGGCTTTGTGTAATGGAACTGACATCTGGCCTTGATACCTGTATCTCTTGGTGATTGCAACAAATTTCTAAAATAAATATTGTACTTTGATCTTCCCGCATTGCATTTTTAATAGACGCTCCAAACATTACTTCGTTAAGTTTTTCAGGAGCTCGGAGGATGACGGAAGGGAGACTAAACAGCCGTTCGGCAAAGTCTCTCTCCAAACTTCCGCCGGACCGGGCGGGCTTTCACATTGGAGAGGAAGCCAAAATTAGCGACTGCGAACCCGCAGGAGAGGCCTACTATGTGTTCCTTGTATGTTCCTTGCATATATTAACTTTTAAGCCTACACTGTACGAGGGGAGCGCTATTATTTTTCCAAATGGGGAAACCGAGGCACAAAGAAGCTGAGTCACTTGGTTGCCAAGGTCACCAACTAGACAATGGCAAAGCAGGAAAAAATACCATTTGATTCAGCCATTAAATTCATTCATTAAATCAGCCATTACTCTTTGGCCTCCTGGCCACCGATCGTGGTTTAACTAGCTAATGGGCACGTCCTGGAGAAAAAGTTAACTCTTTTTACAGAGATGTGAAATGGCTCTTCTTGCCTTGTGGTAAAACACTTATCAGATTCAGCAAGGAAGATGCGTGCTTTGCCCAGCCCGGGCCTCCTCCCAGGGAAAGGGGGTTAGAAGAGGTCAAAGGAGAGGGAGAGGATGCAAACGCGAAGGAACCAGCTCCGCTTCTAGGGCACCGGCGGCGTACGTCCGCTCAAGGGGCTCCTGACCTCTGACTTGCGCGGGTTAAGAGCCTCCTTGGGTCTCAGGCTTCTCTGGTACTCGATCCTGGACTGGGTGTGGGAAAAGCAGCAGGTCTGCCAGGCCTTGCATCAAACCACTAAGCCCCCTTACCTTCCCCCCACCCAGAGCACCCCAACCTCATCTTCAGAAGGAGCCAGTTGGGGTCGGCCCAGTTGCACGGCCACCGCCCACCATTCTAGAAGGGATATCTTGCTGGGAAGAGGGGGGGAGCATGCGAGTGCGGGACGTGCTCGGGACCCGTCGTGTTTGGGCCACATGCTGCCCATTGGTCTTCACTAAGATGCTCCCAGTTCGCAGGGGCGACCTGGGCAGGCGTTGGAGAAGGTGGGCCTGGCGGCATGGTGTCCCGACGCTTGAAGGAAGCGCGGAGGGCACCATTATGCAGGCCCGACGCCAAATCGGAAGGAGTCAGGCTAACTTTGGGCACCGCATCCTGGAGGAGGACCACGGGGTCCGTCCTCTCCCATCAGTCCCGGTCGCGGTGTAGTCCCCAGGAGACAACGCGCAAAAAAGGGCCAGTCGCTAACTGGTTTCTCGGGAGAGGAAACTGTGTCAGCCCAAGAATCTGGACAACGGGCCAGGTAGGCCAAGTTCCGCGGCCCACTAGACTGCGTGGTTATTTGGGCCGCGGCCGCCAAGGCGGTTCCGCGCCCGGAGTCCCCGGTGCAGAGAGAACCCTGCGGCGTCCCGCCCGCCTCTCCCTCCTTCCCGCCCCGCCCTGTGGGTGAGGGGATCTGGTGTCCCAAGCGCGGCAGCAGGACGCACCCTGCGTCCGGAGTTGAAAGGAGGCAGGTGGCGGGTGTCCCTCCTCCGCCAGAGGTGGGCGGTTAGGAAGGTTGGGGCGCGCTTCCCCGCCCAGGGCGAAAACCTCCCGAGCGCGGGATAAAGGACGTTTTCTTTCCAAAGGAAACGGGGAAAAGTTTGTGTTTTTTCTGTCCCCTTCGGGGGACTCCCGCGTACGATTTGTGGTTTCTTTTTCAAGTAGTAACCAGCTTCTGAGAGCGCGCACACGCTCGGCGGGGCTTAGGGGAGAAACTACAGCTTCGCGGGGCCTTCAGTGGGGCCTCACAGCGGTCCCCCGCCCACCTTCTCCCCGCAGCCAGGGTTGCCTGCCTGGGGCGGAGGGGGCGGATGGCATATTCTGGGTTGCTCTGGGTGTCCTGGCACGCTCAGTTGTAGGGGTCAAAGCTGAGCTTGCCGTGGCGTGAGCGTTTTTTCCAGGTCCACTCTTCGCAAAAGTTATAGCCTGAGGAAAACTGCCAGGTCTCCAGCAGGAACGTCACAAGAGCAGGACTGCGAGCCACCCACCGCCTGCCTGGGCGGCCATCCGGCCCTGCCCAGGGTCACAGCCGTGCCCCCCTTTCCACAGAGGTGGGTGGGGGGACAGCAGCCAGTGCGGTGCGGAAACTCCTCGCCACGGGAACTCTCTCGGGTCCAGGTGCGCGCAGGCAGGCGTTTGTTAGAGCGCGGGATGTGTAAATAAGGTGGAGAGTTACCCTCCTCCCCTACTCAAAGTCGTGCGCCTGGACGCTCAAAGCAGATTTTTCTAGAGATAACAAAGACACTTTGTCACTTTGGGCGCTGCCTCAGTGCAAATCTTTAATTGCAAGTGTGTGTGTGTGTGTGTGTGTGTGTTTTTGCGCGCGCGCGCAGAAGGATCGAGTGTCTCTAGCAACCCAAGCGCGGGTCTCCAGGCGGCAAGGCCCCCTTTGATCAGGAAAATCCAATTATTTGTGTATATACATTTCCCACATAGTGATTACTTCATTAATTGTCCCGCCTTTATCTCCTCCCTTCCCATCCCCCCTAATAATCAGTTCTTTTATCCAGACCAACAAACACACCATAGGAGCTTTGTGGATTCAAAGGATTTGCTTTCGCTTCTGAAAGAGCCGCTATTCTTTGATGATTGGGTAGCGGCAAACTTCAAAGCCATAAATCTTCCCTCTGACTGGCTGGCGGCCCAGCAAAGTCCTTATCAAATTCTTGGAGGTGATCCCGAAGCTCTCAGACCACGCGCGGGGCGAGCGAGCGGGGCGCGGCGAGGGGCGCGGGCGGGGAGGGTCTGGCGTGCGGAGCGGGCGCGGGAGGCGCGCTGGGCGGCCGCTCGTCCTCGCCTTCGGGCGTCCATGCCTCTGCGGCGGCGCCACGCTCCGCAGCGAGCAGCCTGCGAGCTGTAGCCATGGCCGCTGTGGCGGTCCTCCGGAACGACTCGCTGCAGGCCTTCCTCCAGGTCAGGGCCGGGCCCGGAGGGGCCGGGGAAAGGTGGGAAGTGCCGTGTCCGGATCTTTTCTGGTACTCTGTGCACCTTGAATCTCAAAGGGAACCCCGCCGGTGGGTGCAGCTAAAGTTAGACCTAGGGATGCCCACCCCAACTTCACACCTAATCTGGTGTCAAGAGTGTGGCCTCGGGGGAGGGACTTATGAATCCGGGAGTTGGGAGGTGCGCGCTTCGGGGGAAACAGGGCCGGAGCTCGTCCTGCAGGGCCCTCCTGGTGATTTCAGGCTGGGGCGGGCCGGGGAGGAGTGCTACGGTAAACGTGGACTGGAGAGCTTAAGAGATGAGAGGGAGGATGGATGGGCCACTAGGTTGTGGGTGTTTCCAGACTCTTAACTGACCGCGGAACTGGGAGCCGCCCGTCGGATCCCTCCACCTCCCACTTAGCGCTTCCTCTAAGGCTGGATGGCGTCTCAGTGCACCAAGTAGTTTAGCAAGAAGCGCTCGCATGCCCCCAAGTTGGTTGCGCAGACACCAAAAGTTTCCCGGGACCGGTGGGTGCGCGCGTGTGGTGCGGAGGCGGGGGAGGGTCGGCCGGGACGCGGGAGGGGCATCAGTATAATAGCCGGAGTAGGGAGTCCGGCTGGGAGCGCTAACCTTTTGTCTTTTCTCCGCCCTTGCTCGCCGCTGCACTTGTAGGATCGAACCCCCAGCGCCTCCCCGGACCTGGGCAAGCACTCGCCTCTGGCGCTGCTGGCCGCCACCTGTAGCCGAATCGGCCAGCCGGGTGCGGCGGCGCCCCCGGACTTCCTGCAGGTGCCCTACGACCCAGCGCTGGGCTCGCCCTCCAGGCTTTTCCACCCGTGGACTGCCGACATGCCGGCTCACTCGCCCGGCGCGCTGCCGCCCCCGCACCCCAGCCTGGGGTTGACGCCGCAGAAAACGCACCTGCAGCCGTCCTTTGGGACTGCGCACGAGCTACCGCTCACACCCCCCGCTGACCCCTCTTACCCCTACGAGTTCTCTCCAGTCAAGATGCTGCCCTCAAGCATGGCGGCTCTACCCGCTAGCTGCGCGCCGGCCTACGTGCCCTACGCCGCACAGGCCGCGCTGCCGCCCGGCTACTCCAACCTGCTGCCCCCGCCGCCGCCGCCCCCACCGCCCACCTGCCACCAGCTGTCCCCCAACCCGGCCCCCGACGACCTCCCGTGGTGGAGCATCCCGCAGGCGGGCGCTGGGCCGAGCGCTCCCGGGGTCCCGGGGGGAGGCCTCCCTGGCACCTGTGCCGGGGGACCCCACGCGCCCCGCTTCCCTGCCTCAGCGGCCGCTGCCGCCGCCGCCGCCGCCCTGCAACGGGGCCTAGTGTTGGGCCCGTCGGACTTTGCGCAGTACCAGAGCCAGATCGCCGCGTTGCTGCAGACCAAGGCCCCCCTGGCGGCCACGGCCAGGAGGTGCCGCCGCTGCCGCTGCCCCAACTGTCAGGCGGCCGGCGGCGCCCCTGAGGCGGAGCCGGGCAAGAAGAAGCAGCACGTGTGCCACGTGCCGGGCTGCGGCAAGGTGTACGGCAAGACGTCGCACCTGAAGGCGCACCTGCGCTGGCACACGGGCGAGCGGCCCTTCGTGTGCAACTGGCTCTTCTGTGGCAAGAGCTTCACGCGCTCGGACGAGCTGCAGAGGCACCTGCGGACTCACACGGGCGAGAAGCGCTTCGCCTGCCCTGAATGCGGGAAGCGCTTCATGCGCAGCGACCATCTCGCCAAGCACGTCAAGACGCACCAGAATAAGAAGCTCAAAGTTGCCGAGGCCGGTGTTAAGCGGGAAGATCCGCGGGACCTGTGAACCCAGCCCTGGGCACCCTCGAGGCCACTTCCGCCTCGGACCCCTTGCCTGCATCTCTGCGGAGATCCCGGGGGGCTTCGAGCAGCGGCAGAGAGGGTGCTCAGCAGATGGCCTCTCCGCTGCCCTCCTCCCACCATGGAGTTGCCTCCCAGGTTCCTCGGTCCTCGGACACAGGGACCCGCTTCCCAGGAGTGGCTGTGGAGGGGGGTTGGAAGCTGGGGCCGTTTGGAGTCCTGAGTGAAGCCAGGGCGGTTCCAGACTTTGAATCTTTCCCACCGTCTGGGAGGCCTTCAGTTTGGGGGGACCACTTTGGCTGGCCTTGTATATAGGAAGCGCTGCTGAATGAATTAAATAAAGCGGAAGGACCTCGGGAGATTTGAAATAGAGCTCCAGTTTTCGCTAGGACCGGTTGGGGCATTGTACAGGTTATTTAATAGCTTTGTTAAAGAATAATAATATTAATAAAAATGTTACTTTTGTCCTCAGCTCCATGCAGAGCTACAGCATGATATGTCTCTGTAAAGTGATCAGCAGTTGCAGCGTGAAAATAATAAATACGTTAACTCCGGGTCCCCTCGGGAAGACCCCGCTGAGCCGCTCTCATTTGATCTTTTCTTCTGGGAGGCTTTACCAAGAGGTCAGGTCTCCCCGGGAATTTGATGGTTCCCACAGGCCGCCTGTGTCAGAGACTGATTTGGTTTGGAAAGTCCTGGGCCAATGGGTTGGGTGCGCGTTTGGAAGAGGGAGGACAACATGAGTTTTGTGGCAGAGAGGCTAGGAAGAGATTTTCCAATCACAGCTGGAGTTGCTCGTGAGGCCTTAGGCCTTAACCCGAGAATGTCCGGTTGCAAATTTGATACCAGCCGCGTGTACTTTCTTTTTATCAGGCGAATTCCTATGGTTTCCCATTTGTTGGTACTCTCAGGACGGGTCACTCGCGGCTGAGGATTCTCGCTGTTGGCGGTGCTGATGTCTGGAGAGGTATTAGAGACCGGAGGATCTGTCCACAAGCGAGAGTTTGGACTGGTAAAGAGAAACTGGGGGCCCTTGTTCACTTTAGTCTTTGCCTTGGGGAAGGAGGAGGGGAGAGAGAGGAAGCTTCCCCGGCATCACTCCTGTATTTTGGCACCTCCAGTACATGCAACGTGGTCTTGCTTGTTTTCTTCATCATTTTGCTGTGGAAGTCTTTACAGGTCTTGTTTCTCAGTAGTCACCCAGGGATTTCTGATAAGGCCAAAAAGTTGAGTTTTAGTTTGTATCTTGGAATTTTATTTTTTAAATTATTCAATTGGACCAAGATTTTCTCAGGGAGGAGCCAGAAGTAATCCTAGCATGGAAATGTGGAAAAGGATTTTTAAAAGTGTTTAGATTTTTCTCTAAAAATTGAAGTTTTTCAGTTTACAAGTGTTCTTTCAAATGTCTCAACTAACTCGTGACGTTTTCTAATATTTGAGTTTTTAAACCTGAAACTGGAACCTCAGTCAGCACTTAAATTGTCTGATTTAGGATTAGCAAAGAATAGAAAATTTTTAAATTTTGCTAGTATGGCCAGTTCGTATCATAAATGCCAAATTTCAGTTATACTGCATAAGCTTTTTAGGTAGTGTACATAAATTGTTGGATTTGACAGTTTGTTTACAAACCGCTGTTATCTTTTGTTAGAAGTCATACTGTAGGGTCCCTTTTTAAAAGCTATGAGGGTTCTTGATTCTTACCATCTTGAGTAAAACACACACCTCAACATACTTGGGATGAAAATTACTTTTATACTCCCTAAGAAATAGCATTTGTACCCTATAACTTGAAACAAAGTAGTAAATGAATGTTTGTTGTGGAAAAATGCCTTAGAAACAGTTACTCTTAGAGATTTTGGAACTAGTTAATGACAAATTAGAATGCAAATCTTCATGATTCTTTACCTGAGAAGAGTAGTTTGAGTTACTTAAATGCTCAAAAATGTGACAGTTTTGTGAACAACAGCAAATGAAGTTGAGACAACAACATTAATATATACCTAAATGTGTTATCTTAATCAAGATCATTTGTTCTAAATCATTAGATTAAGATGACATATTTAGATGTATAAATCAGTGCGAAAAGCTACAGAAACTCTCTCATTTCCATGAAGAGTTTCAGAAACTCACATCTGAACCATTCCCTAGAATCAACTTCAGAGTCAGAAAGTTTTTTGGCATATGGGGAAAGAGAAATCCTTGTACCAAAAGCTTTGGACTCAGAAAATTTGAAGTGGTTCTCTCATATGAAAGAATGTCCTTGGTAGAAAAAAAATTATGGATTATTGGCAGCTACAATCCAATCTGACAGGGTGTTGAAGAATAATATCCTTACAACTATAACTTTGTGATTGTTCAGAGAAAAAAATAAATAAAATGTGTGAAATTTATTATCTAGATAAATGAGGTGTTGCAGATAGTTTCCTTGTAATTATAACTTTATTATTAAGACAAAAACTAGATAAACTACATAGAATTTATCAAAAATATGGTATAAATAATTTTTTGAAGCAGAACAATGTCATTTGACAACATAACTTTCTTATGGTTTTACCTAATTGCACTGCAGATTTAAAAAGCATAGTCTTTACATTAAGTTGGTGCAGCTGAAAGACTGCTACTCATTGTGCAACTGCAAATCTATGTTCCTATTACTTTACAAAAAAAAATGATCCAAGTGGAAGCCAGGAAGCCACAGTAGTTTAGTATTATTATCCAAGTTTAGAAAGGTATTTCATGTTTATACTCCAAAATAAGCTGATAAATGCTCAGAAATGCAAGTTTTACAATGCAGATATGTATTAGCATTTATAAGCTGTTAAAATGTGAACTCCTGCTGTGTGCTTTATTTGTTTCATTAAACTGCAACCAGAGTACCACTTAGTATTTCAAAAATTACTTTCATATACATCACTATGCAGAAATTAACATGCATAAATTAAGCATGTTCTTGTAGCAGAAAATTGAATGAAATTCAAATGAAAAGACGTTTGGAGGCAAATGTAAACTAAAATTTATTTTCAGTTTTTTTTGCCTACATCAAAAAAGCAAGTTTAATCCACCAACCCTTATACAAGAGTTCACTTACAGACCCCAGCACTCAATTCAATTGATTGGTATAAAAACTACTTGAAGGCTTGGCGCCTGTGGCTCAGCGGGCTAAGGTGCCAGCCACGTACACCTGAGCTGGCGGGTTCAAATCCAGCCTGGGCCCAGGCCTGCCAAACAACAGTGACGGCTAGGTGTTGTGGCAGGCGCCTGTGGTCCCAGCTACTTGGGAGGCGGAGGCAGGAGACTCGCTTGAGCCCAGGAATTGAAGGTTGCTTTGAGCTGTGATGCCACAGCACTCTATCCAGGGTGACAGCTTGAGGCTCTGTCTCAAAAAAAAAAAAGGAAAAGCACTGAGGAGTAAGCAGAGGAGTGATGTGATGTCTCTTAAAGAAAAAAAAAAAACTAATTGAAGACAATATGTTAATGATTGCCTCAAATATCAGGAGACATTATAGAGGTTTTTTTTGTTTGTTTGTTTTTGAGACAGAGTCTCACTATGTTGCCCTCGGTAGAGTGTTGTGGGCTTAAGCAATTCTCTTGCCTCAGCCTCCCAAGTAGCTGGGACTACAGGCGCCCGCCACAACACCCAGTTATTTATTTATTTATTTATTTGCTTGTTGTTGTAGTTGTCATTGTTGTTTGGCAAGCCCAGGCTGGATTTGAACTTGCCAGCTCCAGCATATGTAGCTGGCACCCTAGCTGCTGAGCTATAGGCGCCAAGCCATTATAGACTTTTTTTAAGCAACTGTTTTAGTAGCATGCAAATAATAACAGAGTTACTTGTTTTAGAAAATTGTAAATGTTGATATGATATGTTATTTTAAATTGAACACTTGTTTGATAAAGGAGCTATTTTGACCAAGAAGAAATTGAGACCATGAAGAAATTCAGTTATCAGTAAATTAGGAATTGTGTCTTATCAGTAATCTGGACTTGTGTGTTTCTGAACTTATTAACCCTATAGCTTTCTGCTTTTCTCAAGGAAGAATTGTGCAAATATACCCTTCACTGACCACTAATGTTTAAAAGTTCTGGTAGTGAAAGAAATTAAATTAGGTTAAAGAAGATACAACCATTATTCACCTCCATGTTAGTCTTTTCTAATTTTAGCTAAGGATTTAAATCTTACAACTATATTGTATATATTGTTTTAAATTATTTTGCCTTAAGTCAATCAAACAAAGCATGCCAATTAAAAATTAACGTTGCTAAGCATGCTTCTTGCAGAAACCTATTCAAAATAATGACATTTGTAGAAAGGGCAGTTTTTATCCCCAGTTTGCACTGTTTTCTATTCTAATCTTGTGGGTTTTTAAATAATTAGTTTTTACAGCAGCATCTTCAGTGTTTTTCATTTATTTTGGTTCTGCTGCAAGAGTGTCACTACAGGAGTAGCGATGACTGAAAATTCATATAAACACCTAGTAAGTTGTTTAGAACTCTAAAATTATAAGCCACTTTTACTTGCATTAGTTCATCACATTAAATAATAACAAGTAAAGTAAATTCCCAATACCTAACAGGGAAATAGTCTGTGTTATGGAATCAGAGTCAACCCTTAAGCTTTGTTTTATAGTAAGTGTAATTATAGTTTGCTAATATCCCAAATTGAGGGCCTCTCAAACTAAGTTACATTAATTGTCTATTAAATATATTACCTTCTTTTTTTGCATGGCAGAGGGAACTTTTAAAAGAGTATGAGACCTAGGAAAGTTTTAGAATGCTATATGCCAACATAGTTGTATAAAATAAGAAAACATAAGGAAAACATCTAGATTAGTGGTTCTCAACCTTCCTAATGCCGTGACCCTTTAATACAGTTCCTCATGTTGTGGTGACCCACAACCATAAAATTTCGTTGCTACTTTGTAATGAAAATAATTTTGTGATTGGGGGTCACCACAACATGAGGAACTATATTAAAGGGTTGCAGCATTAGGAAGGTTAAGAACCGCTGATCTAGATAGTTAGATAGTTACATCAATACACCAAAAGGGTATCTTTTCATTATTGGGCCACTGTAATGCCACTGATTAATGTAGCATTCAATATATTTAATTTAAACAGTACATTTTTCAGACTCAACACATTTTCTTGGTAAAGATCTTGGTGTCAATTGCTCCTCCGCTGATTGTTTTTATAAAAACTGGTATGTTAGCAAAGAACAATGTTTCAATTTAACATTGTGGAATAATTTACATGATGTTTTTAACTATAATGAATACATAATATTTATTCAACAAAGATGTAATCAAACAGGTATGGAACCGCAACTTTTTTTTATGGTTTCATAATTGTTTTACTATTATAACTTTTATTATCAATTGAAGATTTGCACATGATGGTTGATGTAGTTTCACCCTAACATTCTGATGATTTCCCTTTCTTATTGTCATACGCTTTCTCCTCCCTGTCTTTAGTGATTGATTATCTAAAGCATAATCCCTCATGAGATGTTGACAATTCATAATTCAGTTCATGCATATGAACTACAGTAGTATCTTCAGAACACATAATAAACTACATTAGCTTACCCATTTTAGTTGTGTTCTTAATACCAAAAGTAAATTCAGGAGAAATAAATCCACTTCTTAGTTTGATATCACGTGGAAAATCTTCAGCTTTCACTTTTCAAAAAGTTGTTTCAGGATTATGAAGGGTCATCTATGAAGAAAGGGAAGTTTGTTTTACAATAAAACTATTCATCTAATTTTTTCATTACTTGTTAAAACTCTATCAAAAATGCACTAAAATTTTCTAAAGTCTAAAGCAAACTCTTAATGTCACTTGACTTTATATTTTAATATAAAATTAAACCATTCAGTCTTATATGGGTACTTTCTAAACATTTAATGTTTAGCATAATCTAAAACACAGATGGAAAACATCTGGCCCTTAGCTTAATTTCATCCAATTCACAAGGCAAATATCAAGACTAACTCATTTATGCTTATGGTTGGGAAAATCTGTCCTAATTTTAAAAGTATTTGGTGGCAATTTCCTAAAAGTCTACGTTGAGACCCTGTGAAAGCTCATTTCTCTGATTTGTCTGAGTTTTATTACATTCTGTATGTTACTTTGTTTTCCTGCTGTGTATGTCTCTTTATCTGTGGATGTCACACGTTTTTTATATAGTATTCATGTCCCTGTCTTGCATGGAAATGTTCATTTTGCATCCTGGGTCTCTCTTCCTTCTCCCAGAATATTTGTGCCCATTATTTGATTTTGCTTCCAATAAGGCAGAATTCAACAGATTCTAAACTGTAGTTATTTTACATCTCTTGTATTTTTAGTAGACATTTGTATTCTTTGGCCTAAATTTACATGTAGGAGACTTGGATTTGTAGTTCTATTTGTAGATTCAACTCATGTTTTACTTTTGTAGTAGATGGCTCAGGTTTTCTATTTGTAAACATCAGTGAGAAAAATGTTTACATTTTCACAATTGAAAGTAAACTTATAAAATATGATAGAGGATTGTGGTTTAAGGTAATCCAAGTTTGGATAGATTTTAAGTGGTAAAAAATAGACAAATGGAGTATGTTAAGTCTTTAAGCATAGCCCTTTCTTTGAGCTAGTATTATTTTTTCTTTTGAGACAGAGCCTCAAGCTATCACCCTGGATAGAGTGCTGTGGCATCACAGCTCACAGCAACCTCCAATTCCTGGGCTCAAGCGAGTCTCTTGCCTCTGTCTTCCAAGTAGCTGGAACTATAGGTGCTCGCCACAATGCCCGGCCATTTCTTGGTTGCAGCCGTCATTGTTGTTTGGTGGGCCCGGGCTGGATTTGAACCCGCCAGCTCAGGTGTATGTGGCTGGGGCCCTAGCCCGTTGAGCCACAGGCGCTGAGCCTCTTTGAGCTAGTTTTAATGAAGGGGGTGTGAATTAAATCCAATAAGCTTGTAGTTATTTCTCATTATGATTATTGTATTTGATACACCCTTCTTTTGCTCTAAAGCTTTATTCTCCTCTGTTTAATTCTTCAAGTTCATATCATTTCTTAGTGGTATTGCAGACAACTTCCAAGAAAGTCATGGTGGTAACAAATTGTACTGAGCTGAGGCTTCAAGTAGGAAGTTGGTAAATTGTCTTCTAAGGACAAAGCACTCCCTTCATCAGTCCTGATTCAGACTTATCAATGGAAAACCAGTGCGCCCGCCCTGAGCAGCCAGCAGCTAGAAGATGTGGGGCTGTAGCTGCTCCCCGGCTTCTGTAGCAGGGAGCTGTAGAAGTAGAGAAAAGGAAAACAAATCATGGGGAAGACCTTATCTAAACAGGATATTGAAAGGAGCTGAAATAGGACCCCTGGGTAGAAGCTGAAAGGCAAGATTTGTTCACACTTGGAATGAACCCCTGGGGAGGAAAGGGCCTCCCTCACCACAGGTTTTGGGGTTTGTTTATTTGTTTGTTTGTTTGCTTTTTAACCAAAGGTGAGTGTGAGTAGGCAATAGAAGAGATGTGGGCTTTGACTGAGAACATTTGGACTTCGATGATCTTTTTGCTCTCCTCCAAAGCTGAAGTACTTCAAATTTAAAATCTGTAAATCAAAAAGTTGAAATAAATCTTATTATGACTACTAAAAAATATAACAGTAGTGTGAATGATCCTGGCATTCTGGCATCTGATTTCAGAGTCTAGTTTTTGGAAATATAGTTTGTTCTGAAATAGGTAAAGGCATTAATGGGGAGCAAAGGTAACTTCGGCTCTATGCAAGTAATAGCAGGATTCAGGATTAAGTGACATGATCTCAGTCTTGGCTTTCAAAGAAAACATCACCACGTGTGTTAAGTGCTGTACTGTTATGCGCAGCCCCAAGTCCTGTTACTATCTGTGAAAATTTCATAGTGAAATGATGAGATGGAAAAGTATAGGTAACTTTTCAATAGTTAAATGTAACACATTTACAAGTGTTAGCCCTAGTTAAGTTTAAGGAAATCATTCTTTCCCACACCTTCCAAGTCTATCAGGTTGATGTGTACAACTAAGAATATGTGAGTTGCATATGTAATTTAGTATTTGTTGTTTATGATTATAAGGGTAGATGTAGGAAATTAGGCACAAAACAAATTCAAAACGTGTATGCATCACTAAATTCAACTTACCAACAATTATTTGATGTCTATAAGCTATAAGATAAAATAATTCAAAGATGATCCTTCAAAAGAGCTCACAGTTGCAAAGAAATTAAAATAGATGTACAAATGAATATAATACTAAGGCTTAATGCCTGCTAAAAACAACCAACAAAATTCCTATAAAAACACGAGAGAAAGAAATCATTTCAGGGAGTAACAATGATGAACTGTTTTATTCTGCAAGTGGGTCTTCTGTCACAAACTACATCTGTAGCATTCAGAATCCAAGTAGATTTTTACACAGGGTCGATAGTTCAAGACAGTGTGATCTCCCCAGCTGCAGCATTAGCACTCCTTGGAATCACTGTCCAAATATACATTCTAGGGCCCAATCCACGGACATACTAAATCTAAAACTCTGGAAATAGGGTGGGCAGTCTGTTTCAACAAGTCCTTTGGGTGATTCTAATGCACACTAAACTTTGAGAACAACTGGCTTCAAAAAGTGCACAGTTTAGGCATATGTAAGGTGGAAAATATATAAGCAAATTCTAGTCCAAGACATTTCTCACAAGTTACTTTGGGGAAATAAAAAAAGGAGAGGTAATTTGGCCACAATCTTCACCCAGGTCAGAATATTGGGTTCTAACTTCCAATGAGGAGTCAGCAATAGTCCTAATTAAAAAGTGATTCTTACATGCATGTTATGTAATTATGTAGACCATTGTCATTTTATAATATTAAATACCACTAGAGGCTTTACATTTTTATTATAAATCACATATTTCATACGTCAGTGGAATTTTCCCCCCAACGTGGGCAGCAACTTTTAGCAATATCTGTTTTCTTTTTTTTTTTTTTTTTTTTTTTTTTTTGAAAGAGCCAAAAGCGGTCGCCCGGGGTTGGTTTCCGTGGCATAAAAACAAAGACCATATGATTCTCTCAATTGATGCAAAAAAAGCCTTTGATAATATCCAGCATCCTTGCATGATCAAAACACTTAAGAATATATGCATAGAAGGGATATTTCTTTTTTTTTTTTTGAGACAGAG
>CAUYON010050238.1:0-15369 GCA_963573935.1 Arctocebus calabarensis
ATCAAGGAAATGCCATGAAGGATATCTGTAACAGTATGATCAAAATATTTTTGAATGTATATGAATCGTGCCCTGTGATTGCACCAATGTACATAATTATGATTCAATAAAATTATTAAAAAAAAAAAAATAAAAAAAAAAAAATAAATAAAACAGTAACAATAAAGTTTTTGTGTGCTTAATATTTATAAAAAGTAAAAATCTAATAAGAAATAGTGCCAGTATAATTATAAAATTAATTCTTATCTCATGAGCTATCCAGAAAGATCTTCAGAACCACTATGTAGTAAATAAACCGATATATCTGAGTGATTGAGATGATAGAGTTCAATGTCAGCAAAAGTCCTTGCTCCCCCTTTTATGTGCCACATGACCTAGAGTGGCTTGTGCAACCTCTTTAGGCCAGTCCTTTCCTCTCTATTAAATTTTTCATTATAATATCAATTTCAAAAGTTTTTTATAATATTTAAATAATGAGATGGGATATAAAATGTTTGCCAAAGTGCTTGCCTATTATAATTTCTCAGTAAATGCTAGGTATTTTGATATCAATGAATTTTTAATATATGTCAGGAGCCAAAAATCAATAAATAATTTTAAATTAAATTAGAATATAAATCAAATAATCTGATGTATATGATATATATTTTTAAAAGTTTTCTAACTTCTTTGCTGAGAACTCTGATCTCCAGGGCATATTTGGGGGCAATAAAGGTGGTCATAGGGCCCAGAGTGGAACTGAATTATTACAATAAAAAAGACAGAGTCAGATAAAAATCTTAGCAGAAGCAAAACAAAGCAAAATATGTTTATGCAATCACAAGAGGAAGTAAATCAAAAGATTTTTTTTTGAACCACTCAACTAAGTTGATTGCAATGGAACTGAGTTGGACAGCTTTTGCCTTGTTTGACAAAAACATTTTTCTATCTTTTCATTACCACATGTGCTGGATAGTCCCATGTGATTAACAAAATCATTTTGAAACACCAGCATGTGTTGGCCACAGATGAAAAATTAAATGGCATCTTTAAATTCCTGCCCTTCGTTTCATTTAAGGGAAAGTGTTGTTGCACTTGGATTCCAGTTTGTCTAATCAGGCAGCACATTTCCCATCACATCTAACACCTGGCTGGCTCTCGTGTGCCAACTGTGCCCAGTGCAATGATATGTCTAGAAGTAATTACTTCTTTCACCTACGGAAGGATGGGATCTGAAAATCATCACATGCTTACCTTTTACACATACTTCGTTTTTCATTTTAAATGCCTACATAGGTTGTCCTGTACAGACTCACCTAAGTCTCTGAAAGAGAAATTTTGAAAAAAATTGAAATTTGGAGGGGAAGTATCTGATAATGAAAGTCCTCACCAGTTATCCAACCTTTTAAAACATACACTTATACTGATTTTTTAAGTTAATGAGGATCAAGGACAGGTTTCTTCAAATAGTTGTGACTTTCAATAGTCTTTATGTTTTGAAAGTGGCATTTTTCTAAGTAAGACATAACCTAAAATAGGAAGCTATTCGTGACACTGCTTGTTATTAGATTTGATTTAATTTTGGAGTGTGTGTGGATTCTTTGTCTCTGTTTCACATATACATTATAGAAATATAATAGATAAATAAATAAATTGATATTATAATAATAAATTTAACTGCTCCATGTTGACTTTACAGAGTTCAAATACCTTTCTTTCTCCTACACCTTTTGTGTTACAGATATCAAATAAATCATCTCCTTTTCCAGGACCTTTGGGTATTTAGATTATGATATCTTTACAATCTTGGTTCTGGGGATCAATGCAGGCAAGAGAATGCATTGTATCGTATTCAGCAGACTAAGCTCTGAGAGTGAAGGATTAGTGAATAACTACTAAGCACATTTTAAAAGTACATTTTCTCTGAAATACCTGTATGTGCAAAATACAGGTGCAAAAAGAAGGAAAGATGTTCTAAATAAGGTGCATCCATGTGATCTGCATATTTTGACAAATCTGATTCTTCCCTGTTTTCACAGTGTTTTTCATATTTTAATTGGAGCTCTGCATAATTTAAAAGTAAGATAGATAGTCAATACTAAGATCAATTCAGCACTAAATACATTCATGGCAAAAGATTTTTCTTGGCAAAATGCTGCAGAAAACTAGTTTAGTAGCTATGATTAAGGTAACCAATTAAAACACATTTTAATAATATATAAATACAAATACATAATATAAGCTAAATTAGGAGAAAAAACAGTCTCACATGAAATTAAAAAAATAATTTTACACAATAATAATAAATTTTATGTATAATAATCAATTGAAATTCTAGTAGAGAAAATACCAGTAGATTGTAGCCTCTCACCATATCCCATTTCTGTCTTGGTGTCCTCTGAATACTTCAGGTTTAGAACCACTTACTCATAAACACTCTCATCTTCATCCATTTTTAAAGAGAGAATGTGGCCTCCTGTTTGTGTAATAAGGAGATTCTGTTATTAACCACATAGAGAGGGACCATTTTCATATTAGCTACTATTTTTTCTGACCATTAAAATGCTACATTCAGTGAAAGGAGAATAAATTCTATGAAAATAAGTGGTATCAGCTGACTTTCAACTTAGGAATTGTAACTCAGGAGGTTTGAGTAGTAAGACTAACTCTCAATTTGAAGTTGGTATCCCTCTTTTATGTATTATACAGAAAAAATGTATAATACGGTTTTATTTTTCTGTCTATAAAATCATGGTATAAAAGGAGAATGTGCTTACCAATATTCTTTTTGTTTGTTTATTTTGTTTTTGTTTTTTTTTTGTTTTTTGTCTGGGGCCGGGTTCGAACTTGCCACCTCTAGCATATGGGACCAGTGCCCCACTCTGTTGAGCCACAGGCACTGCCCTTGCTTACCAATATTCTAAAGTTGTTTCACTTGGGTATAAAATAAAAGTTCAGTGTATTGAAAAATGTGGAAATGAAAACTAGTTCATGGTTTCCCAGAGTTAAGAGTGGGATAAGGTGAGAGGAACCTGGGTATGGTTATAAAGAGCAACAGAAAGAATTCTTGTAGTGTTGGAAATGTTATCTTGACTAATATGGTAGATATACTAACTCATATATACAGCAAATTCCATAGAACTAAACTGGAGAATCTGAACGTGATCAGTAGATTGTATCAATACCAATTTCCTAACAGTGAATGATATTGTACTACAGATTTGCAAGATGTTAAATGAAGGAAATCATGAAAAGTATACAATGTATTTATTACCAATGCATGTGAATCTTCTATTATCTTAAACTAAAACTGTTTTAGGGATGCACTAGCTCTCCACCCTAACAGAGAGGCCCTCTGTGCTTTCCTAAAGTTTACTTTTAGGAGTCCTTGCAGGTTCTCACAGTGAAGATGACTGAAAAAATCCCCCTATTACGAGCAGAGCATAGGAAAAAGTAGCAATTTTTAAATAGTTCCAGAGCATTCTGTTTCCTCAACAAAATGCACCCATAAGGAAAACTATTGTACCAGAGCCTGACCAATGGACTGGTCTTTCGACAGAGAGTAAGCCACTTGTGTGAAGGGGAATACACAAAGGTAGCCTGTTCTAGCACTCCAATGGGAAAAGTTCAACTGCCTTTCTTCCTCACTTAGGAAAAACAAAAGAAAACAAAAGTGAGAAGCATGTTTGAAATTCAGACCACAGAAATAAGCTCAATGAAACAATAAGACAAAATCATAAGACTTCCTCTTCCCCAATACCTTACAACCCCCTAAAAGAGGCTCCTGAGAATAACAGGGGGATACGACTGAAATAACTGAAAATCTCAGTCATCATTTAAGATTATCTAGAAAAGACCATAAACCACAGAGAAAACAGCAAAAAGGGCGTCAGAGAAGATTTTAGCTTCAGACACTCTAACTACAGCAAACAGTCAATATAACCTAACCGCTGACCGGACGAAGTAAAAACCGTATGCTAAAGGCATGTATACCTCAGTTCCTTATAACTGGTATCTTATGTCCAGTTTTCACCAAACATTACCAGGTGTATAAAAAATAAAAAAGTATCTTGAAAGAAAATCTAACCAGAAAAATCCATATATGGCCGGTATGTTAAAATTATCAGAATGGGAATTTAAAACAACTATAATTCATATCATAATGATTACAATAGAAAAAGTAGACAGAGACTAACAATAATATATGGGTACTCTACAAAGCAGAGAAATGAAAACTTTAAAGAAGAATAAAAATAAAATATTAGAAATAAAAGGACTATGCCAGAAATTCAATAGGCTCATCAGTAGAACATGAGTGAGAAAATAATCAGTGAGCTTGAATAAATGTCAATTGAAATTCCATAACTAAAATGAAAAGAGAAAAAATGAAAAGTATGAAAAATATTTCATAACTTGGATAAAAAAGTTGATATATAAGTATAGTGAAAATATCAGAAAGAGAAGAAAGAAAAGAAAAACAAAGGAAATAATTGAAGTAATAATGGCAGGGAATTTTCTGAAATGAATGATAGAACACCAAATAAGTTAAATACAAACTGTTTATACTTAGTCATGTCATATTCAAATTAAAGAAAATCAAATAAAAATAAATTAAAATAAGTCAGTGGAAAAGTCCCAGCTTACTCATAGGAGAGTAAAGGTAACAAATACATTCAGTCTCTCAGAAAACATGGGAACAAGACATGATATAGTGAAATACAGCATTGAAAGAAAAAAAAATTCTATATCCAGCAAAATTATCCTTCAAAGGTAAAAAAGAAATAAAAACTCTCTCAGAAAAATAACAACTGTGGGAATGTGTTGCCTGTAGATCTGTCTTGAAAAAACTGTTATAGAGATCTTCAAAAAGAAGAAAAATGATGTAAGTCAGAAACTAGAATCTACATAAAAGAAGAGCAAATTAGCAAAAATAAGTGATTGTGACATAGAATCATTTATTTTTCCTATTACTAATTGATCCACAGGTAATACTTTGTTCAGAATAATAAAATCAATGTATTTAGGAATTATGGCTTATTAATAAGTGAAATGAATTATAGTAGTGCTATAAGAAAAATAGGGAATACTCTGACATAAAGTAACTTGATTACCAATAAAATAGTTTAGTGTTAGTTGAAAGTGGGTTGAAATTGTCTGTAAACATGTACTGTAAAGTGAGCACAATAAAATGTTTGAAGGTCGAACACTTCTAAAAAAAAGTAAAAAAGAAATGTAATAGATATGCTAACAGATGGGAGAGATGGAATAACATAAAATGCTTTATTAAAATCAGAAGAAGCCAAAAAAAAAAAAAAAATGAAACACACACAAGCAAACCGAAAAGAAAGGAAGGGCAGGAAAGAAGGAGGGGAGGGAAGGACGAAAGCAAAGTCTATACTATTTGTATAGTTGTATTAATCCTATCATATTTGTTAATATTTTTCATTACAATGTATTTTTCATTAGAATGTACAATATGCTGTTTTTGAGTGACACATGCTATAAATGCCAATTAAGTCTAGATAATTAGCTATTCAGTGTATCCATGTCCTTACCCTTTTCTGCTTGGTAGACGTGTTACTGAGATGTTGGTGTCTCCAACTATAATAGTAAATTTGTCTATGTTTCCTTGCCATTCTATCACATTTCCCTCACATATTTTGATACTTTGGTGTTCAGTGGATACACATTAGGGATTGCTATGCTTTCTTAAATGAATTGGGCCCTATATTGTTATATAATACCCCCATTTTTTAATATTTTCCTTGCTCCGAAGTCTGCTTTATCTGATATAAATATATTTAATTCAGATTTATTTTGATTTGTGTTTGGATGGCATATCTTTTTCTACTCCTTCAGTATCTGTGCCTCTTTATTTATAATCACATTTTTGTAGACCACGTACAGTTGGTTTTTGTTATTTGATCCACCCTGACAGCCTTTGTCTTTAGTTGATGTTTTTCAATGATTGACATGTAGAGTGACTATTGGTATAGTTGTATTAATCCTATTAATACAAAAAAATTGTAGTGTGGAATGAGTATATCAGAAAAGAAGAAAGTGACCTTAAAGACGTATTGTTTTGGGTTAGTAGGAGAAGGTAGATTTGCAGCAATAAGTGCTTGAAAAGCAAGAAATTCTCTTGCACTTTTCCATGTTTCAACTGGGTATTTCTTAGCATCAAATGGCGACTTTAAAATTTCATCTTTTGAGAGCTCAATCAGTTTTTTCCCATAGTTCTTCAGGTGCCTTGGTGGTACCAGTTAGGTGAGGCTGAATATTAACTTGAGTATGATGTCATGATTCTCAAAGTCAGTGAACCTTTCCTTTTATTCTCCAGTTTATACATCTATTACAGCTGGATATTCTTCAAATGATTTAAACATATCATTCTGCTCAACAGTGAAAATGCCCATCCAAAATACACTTTTGAAGAAGAAATCTTTTGAAAAAGATAGGTTGCCACATACCATGTATAGACGTAATTTTACATGGCAAAGAAATAGTCGAGTCATTTTGATTTGACATCACACAGAAATGCTGAATCCTGAATGCCGAAATCTTTCAATTAATTCACATTGCTGATTCTGCTCTTCATAAACTTTAATAACTATCTGTTCTTACAGAGCTTGAAATTTTGGCTAATACCTGTCCCTGTTATAGCCAACATACTTTAGAAAGACACAGCAAATACACTCTTAATACTTCGTCGTTTAACTTAGTGTTTTATGAAACCGATGATGCCTTGTTGCATTTGCAGAAATATAGGTAATGATACTTGCTGCCAGTCATCACTGAAAATAGTACTTTTAGCATAGAGATTTTGCTGATGCAAGATGCAATGAAAAGAAATGAGATAATCTAGATGTATTAATCCTTTTTTTATCTGTGCAATAAACCCTTTATGTTTTCCTGTCATGAAAGGTGCATCATCTGTCCATATACTCAGTAAATTACCAAATTCAGTCCAACTTCATGATACTGAAAGTTGTTGAAGATACCCATTTACCATTCACAAGAGTGCCTAAGGCAAGTAACTCTTTGTAGTAAAGAAAATCTTCTGTTACAACTTGAATGAAGTATAAAACCTGGCCCAAGTCAGTAGTATCAGTTAATTCATGCAAAGCAATTGAATAACATACATTTTCTTTTTGAAGTAATACATAAAGTGGTTCTGTTAAGTTGAAGGCTAATTCATGCCTCTGATCTGTTATGATTCTCCTTGAAAGAGGCAGTTTTGTACTTGAGATGTAATCAGGGTCTAAGCATCCCACAGCTTTGACAGTGCATTCTTTCACAATTTTTGCATCACTGAATGGCTTCCCATTTTTCCTGAGTATATAAGTTACTTTATAAGTTGCTTCAAAGGCATTATTTCCAGGTCTTTTTTCCGCCTGAAATAATTCTTTTTGCTTTTGCTTTTCATTTTTTAATTTCTGCAATACAAGCTATCATGCCTCTCCCTCTAATTTAAAATATTTGTGACCCTATAAATGCTGTAATGCCGATGAGCATTGAATTTCTTCATTGTTGATATGCAGTATCACAAAGCATCTTATCTTTACCAGAAACAAGATAATTTGTAATTCCCAATGCTCATTAAAAAAACAATCTTTTTCCTTCATCATCTCTTGGTCTTCTTTGACATAATAGGTTTTTAAGCAGACAGAATTAAAACTTACTGTCCAATTGTGCAATTATTCACAAATTCCACTTCAAACAAAAATACAGTGGATTGTCAAAAGCTGATAACAGACTGGTGTATTTCACCTTCATAAACTCTAACCAACCAGCCTTGTGTGCTAATGGCACTAGTCAGGTAGCATAAGTTAGAACTAATTCATGCCTGTAGTAGTCATTGGTTTAGCCCTATGACTTACTAATGTTTTAATTGTTCAGGTCAATCTATGAGTATTACTTTGTTGAAACTTATTTTATTTATTTGTATTTTAAAAACAAATATTTGTCTAGCTAGGGAGAAAGGAGAAGTTAGTCAGAGAGGGGAGGGGGAGGAGAGAGGGTGACTGGCAGGAGAGGGGAGGGCAATTGGGGGGATCTCACCTACTGTGCACAATGTGAGTGTGTTCAGCACGATTCCCACGTGAGGGGCTCAACTACAACTTGAACTTTGCCTTGGAATTGAAAATAATGTAATCTAAACATTTGTATTCTTATAGTAACCTGAAATAAAAATAAATAAATACATTCTTTTAAAAAATAAAATAAAAATCTAAAAGTTGAACAAAAATGTATTAATAAAAACAAGAGGTTTCCTTCTGCAAAATTTGGATTTGGTCAAAAAGCTGTACTTAAGGACATATGTGGATGTAAGCCCACAAGTTCTCTACACCTGATGTATTATGCACACAGTTTCATGGTATAGATAACGCAAGTGCTGCCTGACAACTCCCTGTCCTTTGGATACCTGGTTAAACTTGGTATTGACTTGACATTTCACAACTTTGAAAGAATGCAGAATTCTGTCTGGTAAACTCGGTGAATTCTAGGAAACAATTCTACTTTCTTCCACTTAGTGCTCTTTTATATCAGTGTGTTCTACTCCACAATATATCAATCCAGAGTTAAATTGTAGTCTTGGCACCTATTCCCTGAAATTAGTTAATTTAATGATTAAATTAAAGGGGCATTTTTTTTCCCATTCATATCTTAGATTTTGGTATTTAGCACGAGTAACATACAAGTACAAAATTGGTTGGTTTCATATACCATAATTTATTCATTTACTTCCATATTTAAGGATATGTAAGTTGTTTAGAACGTGTCTATGATTGTCAGTTTACCTATTGCAAGCAGTATCATTGTGCAAATCCTTTTGTGTACAGAGGCATTTCTGTATGACTAAATCCAAAGAGCAGATTTGCTCTTTCAAAAGTAATGGCCTTTTAAAATTTTGATTTTTACTACTGCATTGTCTTAGAAGGAGGAGGTGAAATTTACAAATTTAGAATCAATTTTGCTGGTTTCTAGGGATTTTTTTTCCTTTGCTACAGGCTCCACAATAGCTAGGGAAATTACTACTGAACTGATTTTCTCCATCTAAACTATGATGGGTTGGTTATCATTGACTCTTACGTACTGATTTTTAAAATTTCTTATGACAATGTTTTTTATCTTGATTATTAAATATTATTTATCCTGATTATTAATGTTGTCCTCAGTTTTACTTGTTATTAAATTTTATAAGATTGTTAGCTTTACATAGTCTTTTGAAATTGACTTCATTTTTTTTCAACATGAGTACTAATATTATACTAATACTAAATGCGCAACTAATATTCCTCCATTTTGCCACCCTAGCATTTCATTGTGTAAATGAAGGTACTGTGAATTATTTATTTATGTTCAATAGCTGACATTTAGTTTTTCCCCAAGTTTTTTTCTATTATGGATAATACATATAACTCTTAATTTACAAGTATCTTTTGAAAGTATTTAGCTAAGAATTTCTGAGGTGCTGAGCAAAGATGAAAATTCAAATTGTCAAGATAATAAAAATTATTTTCTAATGTGATTGCACGATAATGAATATAAAGTTTTAATTAGAATGTAGTCAAAGGTAGTTTTTCTTGGTTAGTATGTTTATTTTATATAAATAGAGAAAGGTTTAGAACTCTTTCTCTAGTAGTGACATATTACATTTTCCAAAAATTAAAACAAAATAAAGTCCCATAACATAAGCTCTTCTGTTATGTGATTTTTTGTGACAGTTTCTCCCTCTGTCCGCAAGTGGCCTCGTCACAGCTCACTGCAACCTCAGACTTCTGGGCTTAAGGGATCTTCCATTCTGAGCCTCCCCAGTAGTTGGTTCTAAAGGTGTCTGCCTCTGTACACATCTAATTTTTCTATTTTTGTAGAGATGGGGTCAAGCCCTGGCTCAGGCTGGTCTCAAACTCCTGCCAAGGCCAGCCAGAGTACAAGAATAACAGGTGTGAGTCACCATGTCAGGCCAAGATAATGTGATCTTGATCTGATCTTTTTCCTGTCTAAAGGTGGAGTATAATTCTGATTGGCTTTAGGTGATTTCTCAGTAGGGATAACATTTTGAGGCTTCTGTGGGTGGGACACAGAATGAATCTTTTAGAATGTTCCTACTTATAATACTCCACTTTGGATCCCAGCCAGCAGGCTCTGAGAAGCTCAAACCAAGACCGTCTGTAGGCAATCTGCAGGGTGGAGAATAGGTAAGCTCCCGAATACAATCAGAAGTGGCTGCTATCCCTGTGAGTGAGCCACCTTGGAAGTGCAGCTAAGTCAAGCCTTCAGATAACTCCATCCCATCCACTAAATACCCATCCATCATCCACTATAACTCCATGAAAGACCTCAAGTGAGAACTACCCAGCAGCATGAAATAATAATGTCTACTTTAAATTACTAAATTTTAGAATAGTTTCTTGTGTATAAATAGATAACCAGACTATTAATGAAAGTACAAAAATGTATTTGCTTTATTATTTCTTTAAAAATTAACACTAAAAAAAGAGATATCTCTGTCTTTAATCTACCTAAAACTGATTTTTGCTTTTATTCTTCAAAATTGTTTATTTTTTAATTGAGGATTAAAAATTATATTTATTATCATGTAGTTGATTTTTTGTGCATGGTGAAGTTATAGACACAGTTTCTTAATAAGGTTTAAATTATGATATCGAGTTTCATTTAAAATGAAACTTTTACAGAGAGTCTTTTACAGAGAGTCTTTCTCAAATCCATTAACTTGATTTGGGCATGTAGCTAAATTGCCTTTGGGTTTGTACAAAAAACAAATAACCCATAGCATATTTCACAAAATGTAATTTGCTGTATATAAAACAGCAAAATAAATAAATTCATTTGGGGGGGAGATGGAGAATAAAAGTTAAAACAATCTCTTTAGATCAAATAAATTAGGTTCAAATCTCATGTTCATAAATCTACTGAATTTTCATTTTTTTATTAAATCATGGTTGTGTACATAAATGCAATCATAGGGTACAATGTGCTGGTTTTATATACAATTTGAAATATTTTCATTTAACTGGTTGACATAGCTTTCTTGGCATTTTCTTCGTTATTGTGTTAAGACATTTATAGTCTACATTTAGTAAGTTTCACCTGTACCCTTCTAAGATGCACCTTAAATATAGTCCCACTAATTGCCCTCCCTCCACCCATCTCCCTCCCCTCCCTTCCCTTGTCCCTTTCCCCATGTTCTTGTGCTGTAATTGGGTTATAGCTTTCATATGAAGGCTATAAATTAGTTTCATAGTAGGGCTGAGTACATTGGATACTTTTTCTTCCATTCTTGTGATACTTTGCTAAGAAGAATATTTTCCAGCTCCATCCATGTAAGCATGAAAGAAGTACAATCTCCATCTTTCTTTAAGGCTGCATAATATTTCATGGTCTACATATACCACATTTTTCATTCTTTAAAAGAAACAATTAAACTTGTAATTCAGTATTTTTGTAATTTATGAAATAAGATATTCATTCTAACTTCTTTAGCATTAGAGATTGGCTAAATTGAATTATTAGCAAGTAGCATCTCTCTTGACCCACAAAAGATCCAACAGAAACTTTATGATATTTATGAGCAAATGTGTTGAATTTGAGTCTATCCTCTTTTAACTGATGCTTCTCTTAAATAGAGCCCTTAATTTTCCTGGAAGATGTATAGTCAAAGAATATCTTATGTTGTAAAACTAAATGTATTATTAAATCATATTCTATATACAATATGTAAGATGTTTAGTTCATTTTCCAATTTTTTAATTATCAGATTAAATATGTCCTTATGAAAAAATGTTCACCATAAAAAAATACATTAGTATACTATTCAGCTATAAAAAGAAATGAAATCATGTCTTTTGTAGCCATGTGGATGAAATTGGAGGCCATTATCTTAAGTGAAACAGCTCAGATACAGAAAGACAAATACCACATGTTCTTTTATTTACCACATTTGTAAGTGGGCGCTAAATGACGTGGATGCATGGAAGCAGAGTGTGCAACAGTGGATAAACGGAGTCCCAGAGGAGTGGAGAGGGGATAATGGGTGGCGGCTTTGTGTGTACAAGATGTGTAGTTTCAGTGATGTTGTATACTGAAGACACTGACTTCACCACAATGCAAAATTAACTTCCATTAATGAGATCACACACACACACACACACACACGCACATATTAGAATAAAGACTGGGAAGACTGTCCTGTTCTTCTGTGTTCACAATAGTAAAATATCGAACCTTTACTTTTTAGCAGTAGTTTGATTTATAGCTATGATTAGTATGTTCATGTATAGGTTTAATAGAAAAATTGATTAGAAAACACAGAGAATTCACAAAAACCCACTCAGTCCTCCACACATGGTTCCCCTACTATTAGCATTTGGATGAGTGTGGTGCATTTGTTACAACTGATGAGTCATATCAATACATTATTGTTAACTAAAGGTTACATTAAGATTTATTTTATGTTGCATATTCTGTGGGTTTGGATGAATATGTAGTGACATTTGTCCATTCTTACAGTGTTGTACAACAGCAGCCCCCAAGCCCTGGGCTGTGCACCAGTACCGCATAGCAAAAGGTGAGTGGTGAGGTGAGCGGGACACTCCCGGTGGCTGGCATCACCATTGGAGCTCCACCTCCTCTCAGCTCCGCAGGGCATTAGATCCTCACAGGAGCATGAAGCCTACTGTAAACTGGGCATGCAAAGGATCTAGATTGTGGGCCTCTTATGAGAATTTAATACTGAGGTAGTGAGCAGCACTGGAGAGTGGCTGCAAATAGAGATTATCATTAGCAGAGAGATTTGACTGCACAGAGCCTATAATAAAGCAAATGCTTGCAGATTCACACAAGAAACCCTATCAGTGAGTGGCAAGTGAAACTTAAGCTGCATCTGCATTATAGCAAGGTGTATAATTATTTCATTATATATGACAATGTGATAATAATAGAAATGAAGAACAAAATAAATGTAATGTACTTGAATCATCTTGACACTACCCCTTCCCCCCAGAGGCCATGGAACAGTTGTCGTCCATGAACCCAGTCCCTGGTGACAATAAGGTTGGGAACTACTGATACACAGAATAGTTTCACTGCCTTAAAAATCTCCTGTGGCCCACATTTTATCTCTACCGCTCCCCACACAATGAGTCACCCTGATTTTTTACTGTCTCCGTAGAATGTCATTTAGTTGTAATCATATACTATGTAGATTTTTTTAGCATTATACCTTTAACATTTTACCATATTTTTCTTTTTATCCCTGAATAATCTGTGATAGTTTGGAGGGAACACAGTTAGTCTGTCCATTCACATATTGAAGGGTATCTTGGTTGCTTCCAAGGGTTGGCCATTTTCTTTTCTTTTCTTTTCTTTTTTTTTTTTTTTTTTTTGTAGAGGCAGAGTTTCTCACTTTATAGCCTTCGGTAGAGTGACATGGTGTCACACAGCTCACAGCAACCTCCAACTCCTGGGTTTAGGCAATTCTCTTGCCTCAGAATCCTGAGTAGCTGGGACTACAGGCGCCCGCCATAAGGTCGAGCTATTTTTCTGTTGCAGGTTGGCCGAGGCCGGGTTTGAACCCACCACCTTCAGTATAGGGGCTGGAGCCCTACTCGATGAGCCACAGGCACTGCCCATTTTCGATAAGCTGCCTATAAACATTTACTTGCAGCTCTTTGTGTGAATGTAGCTTTTCATCTCATTTAGGTAAATACAGAGCCATGGACTTGCCAGATAATGTAACAGTATGTTTAACTTTATAAGAAATTGCCAGGCTATCATCCAGCGTGACTGTACCGTCTTGCGTGAGAGTTCTTGTTGCTCCACATCCTTGCCAGTATTTTGTGGTGTTAGTATTTCAAATTTTTGCTCTTGTAACAGGTGTACACAGGCATATCATGGCCAGTGCTTTCATTTACAATTCCCTTGTACTATGTGATGTGGAGCACCTCTTCATATTATTTTCCATGTGAATCTTCTTTGAGGATAAGTCTGTTCAAGTCTTTTGCCCACTTGTTACTAGTTTTCTTCTTGCTGAATTTAAAGAGTTTTTAATGTATTTTAGATATCATTCTCTTATCAGATACGTGTCCTGCAAACATTTTCTTCCTGTGTATGAGTTGTGTCTTCACTATCTCAACAGTGTCTTTCACAGAAAAGAAGGTTTTAATTTTTATGAAATCCAACATCTGTATTTTCTTTCATAGATTGCTCTGGGCTCCTATTTTGTTCCACTGATCTTTTTACTCTTTGGCCAGTACAGTATGTTCTTGATTTCTGTGGCCGTCTTAAAGTCAAGTAATGTCAGTTTTCTGTGTTCTTGTCTTTGATTATGGTGTTGGCTATTCTGGATCTTGTCCCTCCACACATGAACTGTGGCTCAAAGGAGTAGGGTGCTGGCCCCATATGCAGAGGTGGCAGGTTCAAACCCAGCCCTGGCCAAAACTACAAACAAACAAGCAAACAGAAAAAAAACAGTTTGTTGATGTCCACACAATAACTACTAGGATTTTGGTTAGGATTTCATTGAATCTATAAATAAATTTGGAAAGAATTGACATTGTTAAAATTGTACACCTGTCTATGTGTGTAATCTGACAGGAAATAATCTATTCAGTGTTTTTTTTTTTTAAGTCATTATAAATTTTTGTTTCCTATATATAGAACTTGTACTAATTTTCCTAGTTGTATGCCTAAGTATTTTGTAATTCTGGTGCTAATTTAAATGACATTTGTTTTTAATTTCAAGTCCTTATTGTTTATTGCCAATATATAAGACAGGAATTAACTTCTGTAAATTAATCTTGTATCCTGCTAACTTGTTAGAATTACTTATTAGTTTCAGGAGTTTTTGTTGTAAATTCTTTGAGTACCATACTGTTTTCATTAATATAGCCTTATAATTCAAAATCAAGATGTTTGATGTCTCCAATTTCATTTTCTTTTCTTTTTTTTTTTTTTTTTTGAGACTTGAGACAGAATCTCACTTTATTGCCTTTAGTAGAGTGCTGTGACATCATAGCTCACAGCAACCTCAAACTTCTGGCCTCAAGAAATTCTCTTGCCTTACCCTCCCAAGCAGCTGGGACTACAGGCCCCTGCCACTATGACCAGCTATTTTTTTTAATAATTTTATTAAATCATAATTGTGTACATTGGTGCAATCATGGAGCACAATGTGCTTACTTCATATACAATCAGAAATATTTTGATCATACTGTTAGAGATAGTCTTCATGGTATTTTCTTAATCACTATATGAAGACATTGATATTCTACATTTAATAAGTTTCACCAGTACCCTGCTAAGATGCACTATAGATGCGATCCCACCAATTGCTCTCCCTCCACTTATCCTCCCCCACCCCTCCCC
>CAUYON010050243.1:0-17532 GCA_963573935.1 Arctocebus calabarensis
TTTATTGCACAGGAAGACGAGGAAAGGGGAGAAGGAGGGAAGGGGAGGGAGAGGGTGGGGGGAGATGGGACAAAGGGTGAGATCACATGTATGGTACATATTCTAAGGGTCAGGAGAAAACTTCTAAATATGGATCAAAAATGTTTTCATATAGTAAATGAGAAAATCTCATGAATGGTATGTCAATCAGGTTGATGAAAATATCTCAGATTGCATGTGAAGCCCCCACACTGTACCCCATGGTTGAACTAATGTACACAGCTATGATTCAATAAAAAAAAATAATAAAAAATAAAAATTCATTTTTCAATATTCTTGTGTGGGTGTAGTGCCTCACACCTGTAATCTAGCACTTTGGGAGGCTGCAGCAGGAGGACTGCTTGAGGTCAGGAGTTCAAGACTGGCCTGGGTAATCAAGTGATACAGTAAGACTCTGCCTCTTGAAAAAAAATTGGTCAGGCATAGCAGCATACACCTATAATTCCAGCTACCCAGGAGGCTGAGGCAGGAGGATTCCTCAAGCCTAGGAGTTAGAGGTTACAGTGAGCTATGATCTCAACACTGCAGTCCAACCTTGGCAACATAGGGAGACCCTGTCTCTAAAAAACAAAAAAGGGACATGATAAGCAAATAAACTATTTATATACTTAAACTTAACAATATGATTACTTTAAGGGAATGACTGAATTTTGTTGCTATGTGTCTATTACAATGCCTGGCACACAGTATTTAGTAAGTATTAAGAATTCCAGAAGATTCTGGAACCATTTGAGTCTGATTGGTTGTTTGGCCTTTGTTAACACAGACATACATCTAGTATTCCATCAAAGGTAAGCTTATTCCATTTTCAGTGACTTTCACATCAGAGTTAACCTCCTTTAATATATCTAACCTGGAGTTATAGACTTGGACACGTCCTTAGTAGATGACTGAACTGTACACTTTTCCTTATGGAAGTTCATGAGGTAAAACATTTGGGACTGCTGACCTGACATCTCCAATGTCCTCTGTAATGGTTTTCAGGTTCCTCCTTATATCTGATCACAAACTTCATAGTTACTTTCATTTTCTAAGATCTGTCTCCTAAAAATCTGGATACATGCCAGTTTTATTCCTTTTCTTATTAAAAATCTCATTCACTCATCTGCAGACAGTATATCACTCCTTCCTTTAAAGCGCTTAACATGTTCTTTCTCTTTTTCTCCTTCTTCAACTGGTTATTCTTTTTTATCTTTCGATTTAAATGCAGCTTTTCAGAGAAGACTAGCCTGAAATCCACAAACCAGCTGACACCTCTGTTGTATACTGTGCACCCTCACAGGTCCTGATTTGTGAAGCCCATACTCCCAACAGATTCCAAGTGCCACTGAGGGCAGCTGCCTTCTCTATTTTGCCAGCTACAACCCTGGCACCAAGCACAGAGCCTGGTCTAGAAAAGGCACCCAGGAAAAAACTACTGATGGATCTTCTGGTTGCTAAGCAAATACAGGAGCCTTCCTTTCTCTTTTTAGGGCCTGTTTTCCCTCAAGGTCTACAAATCAGTGATTGTCTGTAATTTTCTCCTAGCAAATGTCAGAGCTTTCCTGATCTAGCTGCTAAGAGCTCTGGGGATAGAAAAAGGTAGATAAAGAATGAATTGATTAGAAATATATGTATTTGTTCATTTTCAAAGCCAATATGCAGCAAATGTGTCTCAGCAGAACTAGAAGTGTGGTACTTCAAATTTCCTAAACCAATATCCATTGGGTGAAAACAAAGCATCATTAAAAATATCAATTGATTATTAATATGCATGAATGATAAGAATAACAAAATATGTTAATATCTGCCTTTTTAGTTCAAACTCAGATTTTAATTTTTCTTCTCACGTCAATATGCCTTGGTCTACTAACACGCTCCTTCTGGTCTGCCTAGGATGTACACAGCACCTCATTCCCCTTCTCTCCCTTTACCTAGTTGTTCCTGCCTTTGAGGTCTCAATATAAAATTCTGACAGTTAACTTTCAGGTTAGTCCCAGGGTACTGCATTTGAACCTCTATACCGCAGCAATCTGCTGTAGGACCTAAAGCTGTTTATTTACCCACCCCATTTTATCATTTGTGATGAATTTGCTTCAAGAGACTTAAAAGAAGGAACAATATGCTTCAACAGCTGAAGTTCATAATCAAAACTATTGTATCTTGAGCTCCAGTTTCATATTACCAGACATGACAAGCAAAGACCTAGTTTAATTCTGGAGGAGGAACTCTATACCTTGCTTCTAATGTCAACAAAACAGGAACAGCCCAACGGGGCTGCAAAAGTGTATTCACAGCTAAGGCCTGTTTCTATAATTAAGGGAGCTTATAACAAACCATCGATTGCAATAATAAAATACCCCTCTATTTCAAAAGTCAGAATAACTTTCTATGCAACTCAATAAATATTTTCAGTGTCCTTCCTACATGACAGGTACAAGGGAAGAATGGTGTCTTCATCTGTTGGTGCTTCTATATCAAAATAGGTGAAACTATATAACATATGAAGAACAGCAATGTAATTTTCTCACAGTTCTGGAGGCTGGAAAGTTCAAGATCAAGGCACTCGCAGATTTGGCTACCCAGTGAGGGCTATATCCTTCAGAGGAAAGAAGTGTGGTTTCCTCACATGGCAGAAGGTGGATGGACAAAAGAACTTAACCCTTCTAGGTGCAACCTCTCCCATAAGGGCCATAATTTGCATTTGTGAAGGAGGAAGCCTTATGGCCTAACCACCTTTCAAAGGCACCACCTGTAGATATGATCACATTGGCCATTAACTTTCAACATCT
The DNA here is from genome assembly GCA_963573935.1 of Arctocebus calabarensis. NCBI lineage: Eukaryota > Metazoa > Chordata > Mammalia > Primates > Lorisidae > Arctocebus > Arctocebus calabarensis. The sequence continues at coordinate 2,811 of CAUYON010050243.1, forward strand.
GAATTTTGGAGGGAACACATTCAAACCATAGGAACTAGGGAGACAAGGATGGTTCCTGCCCACAATTAAGAGAGAATACATACAGAGAAACACAACACTGTGCAAGGGTGCGATGGGGGTATGCACGGCAGCCCCAAAGACAGCAGAGCTCTGCGAGAATCCAAGACACGGAGTTTTAATAAAGTCTTGAAGAATAAGTATAAGTTTTCTCTACAAAAGAAGTTGGAGTGGGTGGTAGAGGAGAAGATAGAAGAAATTTCATTCTAAACCAAAGCAACAGTTCAAATTATTAGAATAAGGAAAATATAAAAGGACAAAGACATTGCTATAAGAGGGTAAAGGTCAACAATACTGCTCAACATATATAACATGTCTTGTAAGAATCCAATCCAGGAAGAGGAAGTGGATTAATAAGCAGTTACCGTAACAGTCACTAAGCGCTCTCATTCATTCATTCACTCATACCTACAAGCCAGGCCCTGTCCCAAGGACCTGAGAGACAACTGGAAACAACAGTTCTTGCCTTTATGGACTGTATGTTTTATTAAGTGAAAAGAGTAATAAGCCACATGAAAGGCAAAGGACGTAAATGGTCAGATGGTAAAAAGTACTATGAAAATAAAGAACAAAAGGGGGATGAATATAAATAAAAGGGAGAAGCTGTCTTAGTAGGAAGGTCCCAGGGAGGGCCTGCTGAGGAGGTCACGTTTCAATAGAAACCTGAGGCAGGGGAAGGTGGGACCCTGAGGACATCTGAGGGAAGGGCAGTGCAGACAGAGGGAGCAGCCAGTGCAAAGGCTGTCCATCAGGAGTCTAGCAAGGCCCAGGTCTGTGAGAGGAGAGAAGGCCGCTGTGTGGAAGCAGAGCAGGCAAAGCAGACTGCGGCAGGTGAAGTAAGGGCCAGGGCCAGGCACCGTGCTTCTGGACCACACCCGGAGTTCACTCTTAGTGAGCTGGACAGCACACAGTGGGCTCAGTGACTGTTACGAGCTAAACTGTGTCCGCTCCCAAAGCAAGTGCATATGTTAAGTCCTAACCTCCAGGACAGGGTCTTTAAAGGGGTGACTAAGTTAAAGCGAGGTCATGAGGGTGGGCCTTACTCCACCCAACCAGGGTCCTCATCAGAGGAGATGAGGACACGTAGGCACACAGGGAGAAAGACCACGTGGGACGCAGGGAGAAGACGGTGCCCGCAAGCCGAGGAGAGAGGCCTCAGGAGAAACCAACCCTGCCCACACCTGGATCTTGGACTCTCAGCTTCTAGAACTGAGAGATAATAAATTTCTGTTGCGTCAATCACCCCGTGTGTTGGACTTTGTGGCTGCGGCCCTAGCAAATGATCTGACTAAACCCTATCTCTATGACTGTTTCGTTGGGGGTGGCCTGAAGGGGCAGGAGCAGATTCAGGAGACCAGGTCGGAGGCACTGCAGCAAGCTGGCGAGGACCCTGGAGGCTTCAGCCAGGGGTGGCAGAAGCAGGTGGGAAGTGGGGAGTCCCAGCCACATGGGCTCTCCATGTAGACTGGACAGGGCTTGTTGACGGTCAGATGTAGGGTATGAGAGAAAAAAGGGATCAAGGGTAACCCCAGATCATTGGTGTGAGCAACTAGAAGCATGAGATTGCCTTTAATTGAGAAGGCAAAGACTTCTTTGAAGACTGCAGTTCCTTAGGAATCTCCCTAAAATTCCTTCAGGGTCAACAAGGAAGGGTCCACGTCCCACCTTCACTTTAACAACAGGAGCCTGGAGCATGGAGCTGAATTAAGATTGGAAAGGAAATTAGTGGCTGATGAGGATTTTATGCTTGAATTCTGGGACTGAGGCCAACTAAATCACAGACCTTACTGCTGATATTAAAAACAAACAGTGGCATAATATTTGAAATGATAAAACATTACCTTCACAAAAGGTATGAATCACCAGTGGAAAGAAATAAAGACAATCTAATTTGAGGAAAATGACCCGAACAAATAAAATTTCCTCCAAGACTGGATCAAAACCATTTGCAATATGCCTTTTAGGGACACAGAAGAGAAATTTCATGTGCTCACTCCTTTCGCTTGGCACTCACTACCACTTCTTGGACACTTACTGTGTCCTACCTCAGAAAGGACCCTAATGAGGTTGGTGGTACTATTACCATTATTATCCTCATTCTACAGATGAGAAATGAAAGGTAAAAAGAGGTTAGGGCACGTGCTTAGGGTCACGCAGCTAAGGCATGGTGTGCATGAGATTCAAACTCTGGCAGTTAATCCTGAAACCCACACAATCATCATGAGGTGGGGGCTGCCTCTAACTCAGCCACATCACTGGGGAGCCCTGTGACTCTAGAGAGGGAGGCATACGACCCCCCTTTAACTTTGCTTCACTGGCCTCTACTTCCCCCATTCTGAAGCCCTCCCCCAGGTCTGTGAGCCAAAGCTGTAAATGACTACATGTCGCTGGTCAGGGCCAGTAAGCAGCCTTAGTCGGGGTAATGATTGAGAACTTCTCCAAATCAGAACAGATTCAGCTGAGGGGAACAGGCATAAGATGGTGAAAGATCTAGAAGCACTTAGATAAAAGGAATGGCAGCTATCTTTAAGGACTGAAAGGCCTTTTACAAAAAAGGAAGGTTAGAAATAAGACTGGGAGGATGGGCATAAATTGTTAGAAGTAGAACTTTAATTTGAGAAGGAACTTTGTGGCAGTCAGACCTTCTCAGCAATGGAGCAGGCTATCTTGGGACCCAGCGAGGGCCCTTTCAAGTTGAGACTGAGGGACAGATGGTCAGAAATGCTGCTGGGGGTTGGGGGTTAGATGGTCTCCAGGCCTCTTTCAATTATTAGATGACCAGTTGTGCCAATGTATGGTCCCATGTCGGGTGCTGATGCTGTGTAATTTATTATTCAATTTTCACATCACCTACAGCATCTTCATCAGGATGGACTATAGGTCTGGACTGATGCCCCATGTTGACGCTCTATGAGACAGATCTTTGGGGACAATAATGGGCACAAACGGTGGTGGGTCCAAGGATCTTTGCAGGCAGAATGTCTAAGTGTTTGGCAATGTTACTTCCTTCTTGCAGGATTTTTTGGGGTCACTGGAAATTGCCTGGAGGATAAAGAAATAGCTCCTTTTGTATAACATTTGGTTAAAACAAGAACAAGATCGTGTTGATCAACTAGGAGACTTTTTAGGCAGCAAAAAGCAGGGCAATATCACCTGAGAGCCAGGAGTTCCCTCCCTACACCGAAAATGGCCTATGACTTTGTCCTGCTCTCAGATTCTTGCAGGACTCCAGGAGATGATGGAATGTGAAGAGAAAAACCTCTCCAATATTTGTTTGGGAAGAAGGACTCTTTCCCTCTGGGCGTGGTGGTGATCTTGTCAAGGTGATGCATGCATTAATTCCCTGCGTCCTGGCTGGCCTGTTTGGACAGCCCTATCCTCACCTCATGGGGGAGGTGAGGAGAAGGAAGGAGGTAACGAGAATCTGGGGTGGCACAAAGCATAGGGACTGCCTTGGTTCAGCTGCCAAGATCATGCCGTGCATCCCATGTTCCCTGTATTTCAACAGACCTATTCAGTGTTCTAAACTCAACTGGAATATTCCACCAATACCTATAGAGATTGTGAACCTTGTCTGTTAGCACTGTCAATTGAACCTTTTAATATGGCATGTTTTAAGTGGGAAGCACATTTAGCAATATCCTATTACTATACTGTCATGAGTATCTTTTTCAGATTAAAGCTCATTAAAGATAAAAAAAACTTCCTGGGGAAGCACCTGTGGCTCAGTGGGTAGGGCGCCTGCCCCATATACCGAGGGTAGTGGGTTTGAACCCAGCCCTGGCCAAACTGCAACAAAAAAATAGTCAGACATTGTGCCGGGCGCCTGTAGTCCCAGCTACTCGGGAGGCTGAGGCAAGAGAATCGCCTAAGCTCAAGAGTTTGAGATTGTTGTGAGCTGTGATACCACAGCGCTCTACCGAGGGTGACAGGGTAAGACTCTGTCTCAAAAAAAAAAAAAAAAAAAGAAAAACTTACTGGGTATATGTTAGGTGGTAGGCAGAGATGTTGTCTATGGGAAGCAGCTGTGCTCTAGGAGAAGGAGCCTTGGGCTTGTAGCAGGAAAACCCTGATTTGAAGGCCAGCCCATCAACTCACTGCCTAGGGCAGTACTTTTCAAATGTCTAGGGGAAGGAACAGTTCTTGCGTTTTTAGTTATTTTAATTTTCAATCCATCACATATTAATGCATTTGTAAAATATGATAAAAATGCATGAACAATAAAACCTTTTTTAATGACAAGATTCAGTAGACATGAAGTTCTTTTGTCAAAGTGCTACAAAAGTATCTAAAAGCTTGTTCTCAATTTTTGCATTTACGTGGTTGCAGAGGAGAGACAAGGCGTTTGTGGGTCACTTTGAGTAGGTGGCCTTGCAGAACTTACTCAGCCTCCCTGAGTTCCTCCATGTATCCAGTCTCCCTAGATGGTGCACGGACTTAGATAAGATGATCTCGATGATGATGTGTACGACTGTGTAACAGACTAAAAGGAACCGCTCACACTTTAAATCATTATTGCTCTATTTAATAAAAAAGAGTACTTGAAAATGATGGCAAGGGGCCAAGTAAAATTTTGGTTGTTGGGGGATTTTTTTGCAGCAAGGGTAGGTATTAATACAAAGCAATCAAGTCAGAATTCCTAGTGTCAACAACTTCTGTGTGAGTCACTAATTTCTCAAACACAGAATTCTTCACTGAAAAGCAAGAGCAGAGAAGGAGGGTCAGGAAACCACAGCCTGGAGGTCCTGCCTGTGTCTGCTTTGACTTCGGCTCCAGGGATCTGTTGGACTCTGCAGACTGCAGTTTTCCCATACATAGGACCCAGTGACCAGCAGTTACTCCTGTGGGACAAGCATTCTCACTTCAGATCAAAACACTTTCTCCTTATAATGCCAGGAAATGAGGTCAAGCAAAGTGTCTTGGAGCAGTATTGGGAAATCCCAATCTCTCTGTGGGCAGGAGGCAGAGTGGCCAGTTTGAGAGATTCTCCCCTGCTTGGGGGAATCAGGGCCCCTCCGGCAGGCCTGACCGTGGGAGTCTTCTTTGCAGGTCTCCCAGCAGAGCTGTGGAGGCAGATTCTGGTGAAAGAGGCGGCTGCCGCAGTGGTTGCCAAAGATGAGAGGTTCACACCATGTAGTCGGATTCCAGCGCTCGGCTCCCTCGGCCAGCAAGGGCAGGTGCATCTGTGCACTATTCCCAGCCCCTCTGTCTCCCTCCATCAGCCCTCATCTTTTCTTATTTTACATTTAAATTGTCTTCTGACTATCATAAAGGTAATCTGCACAAAATTAAAAAGTAAGCAGTGCGGAAAGACATGAAATAAAAGTATTTTCTCTCCATTTCTCCACCCCAGGGGTGAACCCTATTAATGATTACATGGACATCCTTTTACAAAATGCTGTGTACAGAAACATAATATGCACCAGTGTGCGTGCGTGTACACACACACATACGGACATGCAATAGTTCCCAGAATAAGGCCATTTTGTTCAATGTCATTTTGTTACAACATTGGTAAGACGGTAAGAAAAAGAACCTCACTCCCGGCAGAGCCTCCTGTCTGCCGGGAGTGTGCACATCTCCCTGTTTGTGTGGGTTTCCTCCAGGGACTCCAGTTTCCTCCCAGATCCCAACACTGTGCATAGTGGGTGAACTAGCCTGTCTATACGGTCCCCATCTGAGTGCGTGTGGGAGGCTGGGTGTGAGAGCACCCCCAGAGATGGGAAGGTGTCCTGTCCAGCTCTGAGCTGCCAGGAAAGGTTCCAGCCACCCACAAACCTGAGCTATAATAACTGGGGTAAATAAGGATCTTCTTTGTTGCTATTAATCTTTCTTCAATGAACGTGTAGCTCACATTGATTTGAATTTTTAACATTAGAAGTGTTTGTTTAAACATTTGGTGATGTTTCTGTGATGGGAAATAATGCTGTGGGAGCTTCACTCTTGCACCTATCCATTAGCCTATGGTCAAACCGGTTTCGTTACGCACATTTTCATTACATACATTGTTTTGTTAAAGTTGCGGTTTCCACTAACCCATTACAATGCTACTTTTCCTGTTGATAAATGAGATTATTCTATAGTGTGTTAATCGGCAACATTACTTTGCTCTTCCACGCTTTCTTTGACATTGAGTTTTTGGTGTAAGTTTTATTTTCAAACTTTTTTTCCTCCAATGGGGACAGGCCCTGGTCCATATTCTGCAGTCGGGGTCTAACCCCCCAGAGCCCTCTGCCCAGCCAGCTCTTCCCCTTCTGGCCTCCCCCAAGCCCGTTACCTTTCCAGCCGCTGCATGGTCATGGCCAGCGTCTTGTTCAGCTCATCTATCATCCTGCAGCCCGAGGGGTGCATGGGGAGGGAGCCGGTGGCGGAGGGGAGGTGCTGGCCGTGGCTGCCATACTGCAGCTGGTGCTGGATCTGGGAGGGCAGGACGGTGTGGTGGTGCTGGGCCACGCTCTGCGGGCCGCCCTTCTGGGCTGCGTAGGACACCAGCGAGAGGTCTGGCCCCCCTACAGGCATACAGATCATGACTTTCTTTGGAGGTAGCGGAGGCGACAGTTTCACTGGCAGACAAGGCAATTTCACAGGGGCGCCAGGATCTGTGGCAGAAGGAGGGTAAAAAGGCAGATGTGAGTCGGGGGGCATCAGAAGAAGCCCAGAACACCACTTGGGGCCACCTGGGGATTGTGGCCTCTCAGGTGGGCCCCTTAGACAAAAACCATCAGCTGAGGGACACCAGTGTGGCGAGAGCTTCTCAGAAAGCATCACAGCCCCTTGTTTTATGCTCAAAGGGCTCTCAGGAGCCCAGGGGTTCATGTTGTCTGTCTCGAGAGTGGCACAGTGGGTGAGGCTGCAGGAAGGGTGTGTGTGATGAGCTCCTCTGCGCACAGAAACCCACAGGCCATTATAAACACCTCTGCCGGGATCTGTCATGCTAGGTTTGAATTCGGTTTGTCCCTGAAATCTACCTGCCACTATAAGGATTTTGGGAGGTGGGGCCTAGTGGAGACTTTGGAGTCACAGGGAGGATCCCTCATGAATAGATGAGTGGTGGGGGAGCGAGTGATGGATTAGATCCTGAGCCAGCAGTGTATTAAATAGAGTCTGGCTTCCTCAGTTTCTCTCCCCGCTCCCTCTCTCAGTGTGATCTCTGCACAGGTCAGCTCCCCTTGCACTTGCCTCCATGAGGGGCTGCAGCCTGAAGCCCTCACCAGAAGCCTACCGGATGCTGGGGCCATGCTTCTTGTACAGCCTGCAGAGCCGTGAGCCAAATAAACCTCTTTCCTTTATAAATTACCAGCCTTGGGTGTCCAGTTATATGCCACCACGTCTACGTTTTTGCTACTAACAGTGTGAACAGATCCTTTCAGCAGGCACGGGATTGGAAGCCAGCCCTCGGTTCAAGTCCACTAATAGTGTGCCCGGTAAGTGCCTCTGTCACTGCCACCCTTAACTCCCTCCCCTGTCACCTGGTGAACACCATCCCACTCTGGGAGGCTGTGAGGATTAGTTGCCAGCAGGCCTGGCTCAGGTGATAGCCATGTGTGTGGGCTATTCAAAGGCTAAGGAGGCTGCTGCTGGGTGCTCTGGGCCATTGGAAGTGACACAGAACTAACCCCCTGGTTCCATGACAGTGTTGTTAAAGCTTTGAGGAGACACTCCACCTTTTGGGGGGTGGACTCAGGGTTAGACCAGCTCCCAGGGCATTTTGGGCAGGACTTCGCAGTTGCCTGTACTCCACATTCCTGGAAATCGTCTAGCACTGGAGCGGAGCTCCGTTCAGCCCCAAGGGTTGCAGGCTTGTTGGGAGAAACAGTCTGGCAGGGACAGCAGGGACTTGGGAGTCCCAGTGCCTCACATGGCAATCCGTGATGGGGCACCACGCGGTTCTGACTCTTTATCTCTGAGGTCTTAGATTTTTCTCCAGTGATCTGTCTTCCTAGAATGTGGCCTTCCTTCAGTCTGCCTCCACAGCCCTGCCCAAACTACACTCCTAGAGCACGAATCTGATCATGCTACTCACAGGTGAAGCTCTCCCAATGGACGACCCTCCCTGACACGGCATTCAAGGCCTCCCACAGCTGTCTGCTGGTTGGTTCATCTCTTCCTGTCCAATACCTCTGTGAGGTCTGCTTTGGTCCCCCTGGTTAGAAATAACCTTTCCTACGGTGCCAGAGAGCCCCAGAGCAGCATCTTTCCTAAGGCACAGGTCACTTCTCTCCTGCGGGTTTTACTTACATGGTGGCCCACATGTTCAGGGGCTCCATCTTCAGCTAAGTCTCCAAGGAGGCCTTGGTCATTTCCCACGAATGCTGCTGTGGTCTTCCCTGGCCTCCTCCTGCTCCTCCCCTCTGAGGATGACCACTGAGGAACTGGATGGCAGCACTCCAGGCTTCCCCTTCTGCCCTTTAGACCCTGCTGTCTCCTGTCACCATCACCTGCACACATCTGCCCTCACGCCTGGACTGCTGAGTTATCTGAGCTGCCTAGCATATCCATACCCCCAGCCTTGGCATGTTATTAATACTTTCCCTTACTTTGGAATAATCTATTCTGCTTTATCTTCTTGGTCAATTCCTCCTCTCTCGTCAATGTCCTGCTCACAAAGACCTTCCCAGAAGGCTTCCTTGATCACTATCATCACTCTTTCACCCTGCACCATGGATGTGCGTTATGGCAGTGTTAACAATGAGGGTGGTAATGACGATGAGTCATCACAACAGTCAAGACTTACTAGGAGCCAGATGTTATTCAATTGTTCCTCATAATCCAACTCATTTACCCTGTCACCAAGCCTAAGGTAGGTGCCATCATTATCTTGCTTTTACGGATGATGAGACAGAGACTCTGAAGCCATGATGCTGTACTTCCTGTTTACATAACTGTCTCCTTTCCCGGAGAACAGTGACTGTGTGTAATTTGTCATTGTGTCCTCAGCATCTTGTTTGGTGCTGAGCTCACAATGCAGGAGGCACAAACCATGTTTAGAAGACGAGCTAAAGCTATAATGATCTGCTACAGGCTGAACTCACACCTTCCCCAGAAATAGACAGCCTCGGAGGGAGACGTGAGCATACAAGGGCTTACAACTTTAGGATCCTGCAGCTGTGGGTGTGTGGACTCTCAACTGCTGATCGTATAGCTAAGACACAGAAAAGTCTAATCATTTCAGAGGCCCTGATAAGATTGCTCCTTGAACACCAAAATGCAAATCTGTCTTAACCACAAGGCTCCTGCATGCTCACCCCAAAGGCTCATCCTGTTCATGGTGATCCCCCATGGACATGACGCAAGGTAACCACATTCAGGAACTTAACAGGCAGTGCTAGCTAATCCCAAAGTGCTGAGGTGCAGAAACTCAACACCTTCGCCCACTCCCTGTTATTGGGTCCACTCCTGTGGCTCTGGAGAGCTTCACCACAAACCTAGCAAAAAGTGTCTGAAAGTATTAAGGGTGCTCCTTTTAACCCACAGCCCTTCATTTGCAGGTGCTGGCTCTCTGTATAAGGCAGGGAGCCTTGGTTTGGTTAGGGGAAAGGAGAACCAGGAGAGCAGAGTGGAATTCTCTGCTAATGGAGGGAAAGAGATTACATTGAGTTCTGCTCATCTTGTTAAGTGACAGCTTCCTGTGCCCAATCCATCGTAGTATATGTTACTGCTTCGAAAGCAAAATCTACTTGGTTTCATTACTGGAAAATCAATCAATGGGGCCCAGGAATTCTATGAAAAGAGGTGAGGATAAAACCACCAGCTGGACCAAACTGGTGGAGACAGTCACTCTCACTGTTCCAGGAGAGGCAGGCTGGGGCCTCGGGGACAACCTCTCCCTGCCAGCATCTCCTTTCTGGCTGTTTCACTACACCTGGCTAAAATTAAATAATGGCAGAAAACAAAGGTAAATCATTTAAAATCACATTTGGCTCAGTGGATTTGGTGAAAAGGCTAAAATTAGGTGGAATTATCTGTTTTCTGCGAATTAGTTATGCAGTCCCCATCCTTCCCCAACACTGTGGATATCTGAGGAGTGGCTGGGATGCTCAGGTCTTGGTTAATGTGGCAACGCCTATTTTTATATTTGCATAACATCTTAATACCAGGTCTTTCCAAATCTGGAGGCATGACTTGGAGCCGGCTGTGCACCATCTGTCTTTCTGAATCTCTGTCCATCCTGGTGTTTCTTATCCCTCTCAAACTTCTGTGTTCTCTGGCCCCTTGTACACTACACCAGCCTGGAACCTCATCTCCTCTTCATGTGTTTATGGGGTCCCAGCCTTCTAATCCTCCTGCACGCTGTACCAGTCATCTTCCTAAAGCACCCACTGGTCATGTCTGAGATACACAATGGCTCCACACTGCAAGTCCAAGTGCGACTCTCAATCTCAGCTCCACCTGGCACTTGCTACCCTAAATCTCCCTGGTTCACTAGTCTGGCCTCTGGGTTTCCAACAATCACACCCATTCCCTCTTCAGGGCCTCTGTTGTAGCTGTGTCTCAAAATGCCTTTCTTATTCCTGATGCTCAACACTCCATTTGCCCTTCACAGTACAAGTGAAGTCTCACTTTCCCCATGTAGCCATTCCTGTCTGAGCCCCTTGTGACCTCACTGGTCAGTAGCTCCTTGACTTCTGCTCTGTTTTGTGCTGGTGCTCCCTTGGCCTTGGCCTTAGCCTTCCCTTCCCAACTGGCCCTTGGATGGCTCCCCTATGCATGCTCATCTGTGCCCACCGGGTGCCTACTGTAGCAAGGGGTGAGGCTCAGGACTCTGGGGCTGAGTGGTGATGATGTGGGTTCACAGGCTCGTGGTTCTCTAGCCTGGGATAGGAATGCATCAGAATTACACTGATGCATACTCCAAATGCCCCCTCTCAGGGATTCTGGGGGGGGGGGTGTCCCAGCATTATATTAGAAACCACTCTAGGCCTCTTACTGTCTTTTTCTGCAAACAAAAGGACACTGTTTTTTAGAGTCCTTTGACCATCTGCAATTTTGCCTGATGCTTGCTCAAAGTTCATATTCCTGAGCTTCACCTCTGACCTACTAAATAGGAATTTCTTCACCAGGTATTTGATTTTAAAAGGCTTCCTAGGTGCTTATCAAACATGAGGAGCTGAGAATCACTGACTCGGGTTGCTAAAATGCTTGGAGTATGACATTGCCCAAGGCTGGGATATTGCTATCCCATATCCCAGCATGCATCAGTTTCATTCAGTGTCTGGACCAATGTTCATCCTGAGAGGTCATCGGATAATCTCCAGGTTCTATTCCTATGCCCCAAATGTGAAAACTGTTAAAGATCAATTTGCCCTAAACCAATTTACAAAAGCCTAATTTGCCTACAGCCTAGTCACCTAATGACTATCTTGTCTAAATTTAAAATGTGCAATTAAACCAATTTGTCTAACGACATTTCCAACTGAATTTTATAAAAATCACTTATCATTAAGCATTTTGCAAATGATAAGATGTCTTATATCCTTGTGGGTAGGTTTTTCTATTTTATTTGCTTTAGAACACTTTAAGGATGTGTTAGACAACTTTGCTTAAACTTTTTGTCAAGCATTTATTTATTTATTTATTTTTTGAGACAGAGCCTCAAGCTATCACCCTGGATAGAGTGCCGTGGCATCACAGCTCACAGCAACCTCCAATTCCTGGGCTCAAGCGAGTCTCCTGCCTCTGCCTCCCAAGTAGCTGGGATTACAGGCACCCACCACAACGCCTGGCCATTTCTTGGTTGCAGCCGTCATTGTTGTTTGGTGGGCCCGGGCTGGATTCGAACCCATCAGTTCAGGTGTACGTGGCTGGTGCCTTAGCCCACTGAGCCACAGGTGCTGAGCCAAGCCATTATTATTTAAACAAATGATCAGCACTTCCTATAGAGTTGGTTCTATGCATCTAGATTCTTCTTGTTCCCTTCTTGCCATTGTTTGATTTGCCCTATGAATACTCTATGTGTTTATTAAACAAAGACACATATGCCCACTACTTATTTCTGTTTACGAGGCTACTAAATTTTTGTAGTTAGAATGACAAATGGGATGAGTAGATCAGGATTGTACGAAATGGCACCGTTTCGTAAAGTAGTATTTCATTTACTTCATGAGTTCTTGGAAAGACAAATTCCTGGGCCCCACCCTCCAAATTCAGATTCGGGAGGTCTGCAGTGGGGCTGCCCAGTGGCCTGCCCTGTAGAGACGCTGCCAGATCACTCTGATCTACCGGGATGGAAACTACACCAGGTGCCACAAGGTACCATCAGGCCAAGAGGCACAAAATCATTTCTAAAATTTGGTGGAGTAAAAATAGAAGAAAAAGTATAAGATCATGCACTCATTCAGCTCTGTTAGCTTCAGGCCATTTCTGATGTTCATTTTTTTAATCTATGAAATGGGGATGACATAACATGACATAGGACTCTGCAACAATTAAATAAGATAAAGTAATAAACTGCGTAGCACAGTGCCTGGTATTCAGTTACTTAATAGACAGTACTATCATTCTTTTTTTTTTAGATAGAGTCTTAGTCCGTCGTCCTGGGGTTGAGTGATCCACTCATCTCAGCCTAATAGCTTGTTGCTATCTCCATCCTCATTATTGAATTGTCCCTTTCAGGAAGCCCCCTACCCCCTCAGGGTGGGTTTAGGCACCTGTCCGTCCACCACACTCCCAGAGACCCATGCTTCCCTTTGTCAAAGCATTTCCTAGAGAGTTGGTTCAATCCATTTCATTTTTCTTAACTTGTTGCTGATTTCTGCTTGAATTGAGTATGATCATTTCCTCACCTGTTTCACCCACTAACAGGTGCAAAGTAAGTGCTCAACACTTTCGTTTTTCCTTTTCATCATATCTTCAGAGAAGTGGGAAAAGTTAGAACTTAGTGACCAATTTCTGTTACAATAAGGGTCTGCTCATCAGTGACCTGTGGAGCAGCAGGAGCTGTGTGACCTGGGAGCTTGGCAGAAATACAGATTCTCAGGGTTCTGCCCAGAACTTCTGACAAGATGCCCAGAGACACTGCACAGTCAGGTCTGAGAAGCGCCCCTGAAGGAGACACCTCTCTCTGAAGAGGCTGCTTCCTCCACAGGCAAAATGACAAATGCCCAGGGCCTTCCAGAGAAGTAGATTCAGTCCAGTGATGCTCTTAGAGGGTCAGGCAGGAGCTATAGGGGGCTTCTGCTCCAGGCTGAGGGCAGAATGTCCTGATCAAATCACCACTGGCTTGGAACTCAGAAGTTCCAGCCTAACACACCCAGCCTTCCTGAACCTCAGTTTTCTCATCTGTAGAAAGGAAGTACTGCCGACCATATGGGTCTGTCATGAGAAGTAAATCTGTTAATATCTATGCAGCCTCCATGTAAGGTGATGAGGGGAGGAGAGGGCTGAATCGCTTGCCCTGGTATAAAGCTGAGTCACCTTAGAGGAAGGAACATCCTTCACAAGGTATTTGTTTCTTATTTTACCAAGTCCATATGGGTTAGTAGAGGATCTGAATATAAAATATCCCCAAGTACGCTCCTTGACTCATCACAGGAGTTCAAGGAATGTCGTTTTAATTAATTCTGAAGTGAACATCACAATAGCTTGCATTCAGGTTGTTTTGCTGGTCTGGCAGGATCATGCTTTATAAATTGCAAAGCATCATATGTGTCTGCAGTGTTACTAATAGGGCTCTTGCCACATTTCCCCCCCAAAACTACCTATCCTGATGCTGGCGTGGGAATGTGGAAGCCAAAAAAGCAACAGAGAGTGTGTTTAGTATGAAGTAAGCAAGTGACAAAAGCGGTGGTGACTGGAAAGTGAACAGGACAGCAAAGGACCATCTTGGTGGGTCTCCATGGAAGGAAGTGGGGAGGAGGAGGGAAGAGGAGGAGGAGGAGAGGCCTTCCGGCTCCAGTGTGTGGTCTTGCTGTTCCCTGCACTGCATCAGTACTGAGAGCTGGCACACGAGAGCACGGAACTGGGAGTCACAAAGCCTAGGGCCCACTAACTAGCTAACCTCCCTGGGCCTCAGTTTCTCTGCCTCTAAAGAGCCAGGGATAAAAATGCCTCCTTTACCTTCCTAGCCCCTCACTGATTGAAATGTTTTGCATCCATCTGATGCGTGGTATCGATCCATTATTGGAGGACACGCCACCTCTTGCATTTCTAATGGGGGTGGTGGCTGGTCCTGCCGGGGCTCACACAAAGCTCTCCGCATGCTGACTTATTTCTGCAGCCAGACTGATTGAGATGCAGTGTATTCATAAAACTGTCTCTGTTGATGGAGTGAAGAAGCAAAAACAACCAGTTCCAGAGAACAAGGAAAATAAACCCAAACTGTGACTGTCACAGAGCCATAAAACCCAAGAGGGCTGTATTTCCAAACATGTCACAGTGCTGGCTTATGACTTCAGACAAGCAAATGAAAAGCTGAGATTACTTCTGAAGTTGATTCTTGCATGATAGGGCTGTAGTCTACACAGAGTTAAGTGTGGGCTAAATGAATACACCTCTGGCCTCTTTGCTACCATCAAAAATGAACTTTTATAGCCGGGCGCTGTGGCGGGCGCCTGTAGTCCCAGCTACTAGGGAGGCTGAGGCAAGAGAATCGCTTAAGCCCAAGAGCTGGAGGTTGCTGTGAGCAGTGTGACGCCACGGCACTCTACCCAGGGCGATAAAGTGAGAC
>CAUYON010050247.1:0-15341 GCA_963573935.1 Arctocebus calabarensis
AAAAATGGCCGGGCGTTGTGGCAGGTGCCTGTACTCTCCGCTACTTGGGAGGCGGAGGCAAGAGACTCACTTGAGCCCAGGAATTGGAGGTTGCTGTGAGCTGTGATGCCACAGCACTCTACCCAGGGTGACAGCTTGAGGCTCTGTCTCAAAAAAAAAAAAAAAATTTCAAATTGTATATAAAACCAGCACATTATACCCCATGAATGCCTTAATGTACACAGCTATGATTTAATTAAAAAAGTATGCGATGTGTTTTTTAACCATTGTTAATTTTAAATTAATTTATCAATTTATGAACATGGATTTTTCCATTCTACAATTTATACATAAAACTTGTTACACACCACAATTATACACAATTTTTGTCTGTTAAAAAATAAAGTGTTTTCAACACACACTTTATAAATAAAATAAACTGTTTTCCAACTACATTATATTTAATTTGTCACAGATTTCTAACTACATTAGCTTTAGTTTGTCTTAAAATCAAATTGCTATTTGTAAAAATGTTGCCCCTTTCTGAGTAGCATCTGCCCGCTAGATGGCGCTGGCGATCTGTCTGTGCCAGAGACTGCGTTGCTGGAATTAAGTTTTCATTTCAGAGAGAAAGAGACATAGGGCCAGAGGGACCACTGTAAGAACAAATGTCCGGATGCTGCAAGAAAAGAAGTTTTCTATGCAGCCAAAAAGCCAATTATACAAAATAATAGTGTCTGACAGGGATTACGGGAGGCGTTTATATGCATCATGCACTTTACACTTACTAACTCAAAGAATCCTCCCAACCTTGTGAAACTGGAGCTATTATGTATATTTTACTGATGGGGAGTTTGAGGCACAGAGAAGTTAACTAACTTCCTCCAAGTTCACCTCCAGGTGAGTAATTAATTGTGCCGAGGTTTGAGTCTATCCAGACTGGCTCCCATGCCAACAATATTCATAATATTACATGGGCACATATTACAACAGCTTGTCAGTATTAGTGAATGAGTAATGTGGCAGGTTCCCATGTGGCAGGTTATCCTTAAGGGAGGGTTTGATTTACTAGGAAAGAACTGGAAAAGACAGACTGGTCAATACAAAAAGTTGTCGGTTATCATGAAACACGACGGGTGTTTTCAGAAGCCCTGGGCATCGGCCTGAAGGTTTCACAGGAGAGATGGACTCATTAGTCGTTTTGGTAGCTTGGCCGTGTGCGAGAGGGTTACCACAGCCTCTCTTGTACAGATCCCATCGATTGCTGTAATGAACAGACAACAAATAAGCGAAGAGCAAATGAAATGAGTCTGCTTGATTACACCTCCGAGTTTCTATAATTTGGTTAGTGATTGGATTCCAAATTATTTTATGATTAGAAATCTATTTCTCTTGGGTAAGAGAAATTCCAAATTAGAATTATCATTCTTATGTTGGAGGACAAGTTTGCATAAGGATTAAACAGAATTTGCCGGCAAGTTTCCTTGCATCTCATTTGGGTAGAGAGCAAATAAACGAGATGGAATTCTGTTCTGTTAAATAGCACGGTGTCTATAATAGGCCAAGTCCCTGTTTATGTAGAAGCTGTGTGACTGGTCAGAATCAGAAGTACTCAAGATGGAATTGTGTGTCTGCCGCCTAGATGTTTGTCCCATAGCTGATCCTGCATCTACGATGATATGGAAGCCTCCCCGTGCCTGTCATTATTATTCATAGAATCTGTCTGTACCAACAAGTGATCATCGTTTTGTAAAGCAGAGAAAGATAGCTTTTATTGGCATTATATTCTTTTTTATTTTCCTGAGCAGGCATCTTATTTGCTTTTAGTTTCTATTGAGTTGTATCTATTGAACTGATATTATATTAAAAGTTAGATCTTTTGTGAAGTATATATCTTTAAAAAGAGTAAAATATAAAAGTAGAATAATGGCTTTTTATACCTATGAACCAATGACATCCTTTTCAAACTAAAATGATGAAAGTTATAATATCCACAAGCTTGGATCATGCTGGAATTTTGCTGTAAATTTTGCTGTGCTTTGGGATTTGGTGTGGGGTGAATTTGGCTTAAGAGGGTTTGAATTATATGAACCATGTAAAAGCATTAGATCTAAGTCTGGAAAATAGTAATCACTCAATGACATTTTAATGTGGTGCTTTATAACTACTATTCTGTGACAACAACTGATACTTGTGTGAGTAATGTCCAGGAATTGTGCTTTATGTACAATACATCTTTTGACACTCACAGCGACTCCTACCCGCAGGTGGGATCTTTAGCTTGGCTGAATGTGTTTTACTTCAGGAATGCTAAATCCACATGTACTGGACACGGCTTTCAACAAAAAAGTCACAAGATAGACCAAAAGGCAAGGAAAAACACTGTCTGAGGGGGTAAAATAAGTATCAGAAAGACACTCAGATAAGACACAGATTTTGGAATTATCAGACAGGGAATTGATGACTATGTCAAGAGCTCTAATAGAAACAGTGGACAGCATGCAAGGACAGATGGGGAATGAGAACAGAAAAATGAAAACTCTAAGAAATAATAAACAATAAGTTCTAGAAATAAAAAAGACTCGAACCAAAATGAATAATGTTTTGAAGGGCTCAACTGTAGACTGGAAGTGACCGATGAAAGAATCAGTAAGCTTGAAGTTATACCAGTTGGAACTTCTCAAACTGAAACACAAAGAAAAATAAAAACCTCCAGAACAGAACATCAGAGAGCTGTGGGATATTTTCTTTGGGTTTTTTTTTGGGGGGTTTTTTTGGGTTTTTTTTGAGATAGAGCCTCAAGCTGTCACCCTGGATAGAGTGTGGTGGCATCACAGCTCACAGCAACCTCCAATCCTGGGCTCAAGTGAGTCTCCTGCCTCTGCCTCCCAAGTAGCTGGGACTACAGGTGCCCGCCACAACACCCTGCCATTTTGGGGTTGCAGCCATCACTGTTGTTTGGCGGGCCTGGGCTGGATTCGAACCTGCCAGCTCAGATGTACATGACTGGCGCCTTAGCCCGTTGAGCCACAGGCGCTGAGCTGGGATATTTTCAAAAGATGTAAAAGTACACACATCTGAAATACCAGAGGATAAGAGACAACAGGACTGAAAAAATATTTGAAGTGAGAATGAGGGATGCTTTCTAAAATTAATGAGTCAGCACCATACAGAGAGGACCAGGCAGGAAAAATGCCAAAATAGCCCAGAGATGGGGACAGACACTGCCAAAGAGAAATGCACGTGGTAACACAGGCACATGAATAGATTCTTAACATCATTAGTCAATAGGGAAATTAAAATGAAAAGTATTAATAAGCTACTACAAACCTATTAGAATGGCTGAAATTAAGAAGGAAACAGACCATACCATAGAGAGATGGGAACCATTCTTCAGTGGGGGTGTGAATGGTGCCCTTCGGAAAATAGTTTGGCATTACCTTAAAAAGTTGATGATGTGTGAGTGTGTGTGTATGTATAATTTGGTCCACTTTTTCCATGTCTCTGTATTTACTCAGAAGAAAGGAGAATATATATAATACAAAGACTTGTGTATTAGTGTTTATGGAAGTTTTATTTGTAATACACAAAACTAGAAATAACTCAAACATCCCCTCAACAGATGAGTAGATAAATAAGATGTAATTTATCCATGCAACGGACTACTGCTCAGCAATAAAAAAGAATAAAATATTGATATATGTTACAGCATGGATGTATCTCCAAATAATTATACTGAATGAAATTGTCTAGAGTAGTGGTTCTCAACCTTCCTAATTCCGCAGCCCTTTAATACAGTTCCTGTGGGGCGCGACCCACAGGTTGAGAGCTGCTGATGTAGACAAAAGTGTATACTCTATTATTCCATTTATATAAGATTCTGTGACATGTGAGCTGATGCTCAGTGACAGGTGAGCAGCACATTAGTCTGCTTGAATTATCATAAGAAAATACCATGGAACGGGTGGCTTGAACAACAGAAATTTGTATTCTCACAGTTCTGGAGGCTGGATGTCTGGGAGTAGGGTGCCATGGTGGTCAGGTCCTGGTGACAAGGCACCCGGCTCGCAGGAGGTTACTCACTGTGTCCTGATCTGATGCAGGAGCCAGCAAGCTCTTCTCACAAGGTCACTGTTAATAAATCACATCACAAGAGCTCCACCCTCGTGACCTCACTTAAACATATCTCCAGATCGCATCGTGTTAAGAGTTAGGCCTTCCACATGTGAAGGTTGGGGCTCTCTGCAAGTGAAGAGTGTTCCAGATGGTTGGAGGTGAGGTGAGTGGCAAGGGAGGGAGGCAAGGGGACCTTGGCTTTCTGAAGGTTCTCTGGAAATCACTGAGTTGAGGCAGAGTCACAGGGGAAAAGGCACACAGGTTTATGTCACGTGTATACAGGGGAGGCTTCAGAGTGAAAACCCAGCCCCACAGTGTCTGGCAGAAGCTCATGTACCGTCTTGAGGTAACAAAGAATGAAGGCTTAGGGCTGAAATGAGTTATGGTGGTGATTCAGGTTTTAGTGGCAAGACAGGTTATGGGAGGGAGAGGAGAGGAGAGGGGACGGGCAAGCAAAGGTGGTCTTGTTCGCTAGATGAAGCCTCACAGGTGGCGGCCCTCAGAGTGGACAGACAGTACGTGTGTTGCATGAACGGAGATGCAAGGGACAGTAGCTTTGCCCCAGGTTTAGAACTCATACCTGTAATTATTAGGGGAAATACAAGAAACAGACTACACACTCTCCAGGTGGTGTGTAGCAAATTGTCTTTATTCTGGTCCACCTTATATACTCTGGTGGTCACAAACACACTTAATCTATAATCTATAGCTTTTTCCCATTACCTAACTTCTTCTAACTATAATTAACTAGCGGAAAAGCATTCACTCTACAAATCAACACAATACTTTCTGTTTTTACATTCTTCTTAGATGTGCGTCATCTTTTGAACGTAGGCTCTAAATAAAGATCAAAAAGAGCTGCAGGGGAGACTAGTGAATGAAACCCCTCAAGCACACACTTAGTTAACCCAAAATGGATTTATGACTTTGTTTTTCTATAGAGCAGAAATCTTTAGGCTCCAAGACATTACGTACAGACAGACATATGTCATCCTCTGATCCGTATCACCAGGGGTGGGGTTGTCAGCCCCTAAGAACCTGGGCTTAACAGAAGCACACTTTACTGTTTTTATGGACTTTTACCTCCAAACAAACAGCTTCTGTGTATGCTTCAGGGGGAGCCCAGCTTTCTTGCTTCTGTATTAGCAAGAGCCATTTTAACCCATTAAAGGCTTGCCTTTGTGTGGCTTTTGTAGGGTGGTCTTCTAACCCTACATGATACAAATTTTTTTAGGTGGAAAAACGGAGAGTGAGTGACGTCTTCTTGGGTTGGCTTCAAGTCTGTCTCCCTCTCCGTAGATGAACAACTCGACCTCAACTTGATCCCCATTTTCACTTTATCTTTCCACACATGACTTGAGTCATCTTTGGCATCCCAAGTTCTTCAAACTGCAGAAGACTTGGGCAGAATTCTTAGATTCTCATAAAGCAGGCCTAAAACTTGGCTTGGGAGAGGGAGTTATAGGTTGAATCCCCCCAAATTCATAAAGTCTTAACCCCCAGTATCTTGGGATGTGAACTCATTCAGAAATAGGGTTATTGCAGTTCTAATTAACCTTGGTTAAGATAGGTTTGACTGGAACAGGGTAGGTCCTTACTCCAATATGAGTGACATCCTTATAAAAATGAGGAAATGTATCTGTACCTGTACCTTACCCATGTTCCTTACAGCACACAGGAAAAAAGCCATGAGACTGGAGTGATGTAGCTACAAAGATTAACAGCAAACTCCCAGAACCCAGGGGAGAGGCTATGGACCATACTCTACTTCTATTGAGAAGGAGCAGATTTTGCCCACATCTGATGCTTGACTTCTAGCCTTCTAAACTGAGTGTCAATAAATTCCTCCTATTTAAGGCATACAGTGGTACTTCATTACAGCAGCCCTAGGAACCTAATACAGAAGGGAATAAATATCCTGTGATCCTCCTCCCTCACGCCCTCAAAGGTAGGAATGGAATAGAGAATGCCCAAGAAATTCTCTTTTAGTCTCTCCACTATCACATCAGCTGGAGATGGGTGATCACTTCTCTTTGTTGGAGAACAAATTTTAAACCACTCCCTTCACTAGTCCCACCTGAATATTCTAGTGCCTTACTTTAGGATGCAAGGGTTTCAGGGACCTAGCCCAATTGGTCACACTCAATTCTTCACTTATGAGAATAAGTGCCCCAAGTGAAGGCTCTTGATCCACACTGCCTTAGGTTCAGGCTCTGTGCTGAAGTGTGGCTTAAATCTGATCTCTTGTCTCTTTTTATATTTCCAAATTAGGTCAGCTATCCTGTAGATAACTCCAGGATACTAACTTAAAGCTATAGCTCATTTTAGCAGTAATGTTCCTACAATACCTGTCAGTGATGGTAGAGAATTAAATAGGATGGAGAAGAAGGCAGAGAACCGTCATGTATCAAGTACCTACATCCTATTGGGACCATGCTACACATTGTATATGCATTATCTTCCTTAATTATTATATCTCTGAGAGTGGGTATTAATATTTTCTTTTGCAAAGAGGAAATGAGGGCTCAGAGAAGTTACCCAAATTGCCTGCATTTCATGAAGGCAGTGCTGGATCTAGAATTAAATCCACATCAGTCTGAATTCAAATTTCTTACTCAAGATTGGCTGTGTAAATTGTGGGGCCTCGTGCAAAATGGAAATGTGGTGTCCCTTCTTAAAACATTAGGAAAAGTTTCAAGATGGTGACCTTGGAGGTTTGTATTATTTTTATTTTTTTAAATTTCAGATTAACATGAGGGTACAGACGATTAGGTTGCATTGTTTGCATTTGTTAGATAGAGTCCAAGTTGTAATCGTGCCCCTCACCTGGGAGGTGTGCCTGCCATGTATCCTTAATTGTACCCATGAGGTGAGAGCATGCCAATTCTCCTCCGGCCTCTCCCCTTCCCCCACTTGAGTTTCTTTTTCTCCTGTGTGGGTGTGTATTTGTTCATCCATTGGTTTCATATTACTATTGAGTACATTGGATACTTATTTAATATTCTCATGATATTTTACTAAGTAGAATGTTCTTCAATTCCATCCAGGTTAACACAAAAGATACAAAGTCTCAGTCTTTTATGGCTGAATAGTATTCCATGGTATACATATACTAGGGCTTATTAATCTATTCAAGTGTTGATGGGCACTTGGGTTGATTCCACATACTCTTGTGTCTCTTTAGATCACATAGATCTATTGCCTTTTCCTGTGGAGCTTTTTATACCAACTGGTTGAGTGTGGCTGCCCAGGTTGTATAGCCATGAAGAGAGCAGCCCCTTCTGATTTCCTCCAACACTCTGTTGGGAAAATAGTTGATCAATCTGAATGCCTCACAGAATCTTATTAGCAGATTTTCATCTCATTGATCATGTCTATTTCAAGGGAGAAATAAAGTGATAGTATTCTTTTTGAAAGATTAGTGTTGCATGTGTTTTCAATAAATGGGCCATGTGTCTAACATGCTTATAGGCCATTAGGCAGTTTTTTAGAATAAGATTGTTGTGTAATCAATTTTAATACTTTTTCTTATTCATGCCTCTTTTACAAACCCTCACTGATTTTTTATTAACATCAACCAAATTTTTGTTTAGCTCTATCTAAAATTTAACATGTAGCAAAATTTTCTAATGGAAATTAAAATGATAGGAATCAAGACCATTTTAATTTCTATTTGATATAACCCCAAGATGAAAGAAAATGGAGCTTTAAACTTGTGAGAGAATCTTAATATTTACTAAATCTTCTCGGGATTACTACCAGATGGGAAAATAATCCCCCAATTTTTGGAAATCATTAAATCAACCAGATCAAAATGGTGCCACACCAAGTGAAAAGTGATTATTTATTACCAGCATATTTTGCTCTTTAAGACTTTTGGCTTCTTATATGCAACCCAGAAACCCTTAATTGTCTTCCCTGTCAGCTCATTTTAACAGCCATTCGTTCTTTAAAATATCAAACCGAAAAGAAACAATCTCCTGGTTGTAATAATTATATGCAGTTGATTTCTTTCTGGTAGATAATGCCAGACAAAGACAAGGCATTTATCACAGATAACCACGCTGAGGCAGGGCTGAGACAATCAAAGTGAAAGATCTTTTCTTTTCTGAGGCAGTTTTATTCCAGTGACCTTATTTCTGCTATTCAAAACCACTAAGAGGAAACTAATGAATATTTGAGAAAGGCAAATAGCTCTGGTGCCCCATATGACTCCTAAAAAAAATGTCCTGTTTCAAAAATCAGATATGCTAATTTATTAAAATGCAGGTGTTCCAAATGAAAAAAATCTCTTTGAGGAAGCCCCAAGTTATTTTCCTCTTGGCTTTCAGAAATGAAATTAAACAGTTAAATGTCAGAGAGCATTGAAAGATATTTTTCTACTTTTTAATCCAGTGATTTATCAGGTCAAAAACCAGGGCCCAAGTGAAATTGAGGGGTACCATTTTCATATTGTGCCTCTGTGTTAAATCTGCCAGTGACTACATATTGTTTGGATTTGGCTGTATTCTCAATGAAAGCCTAGAACTGGAGCGCTAGGAAAGAATGAGCTTGGCAGTACAATGGGGGAAACAACAACAAAATTACAATAATCTGCCTAATCTTACTGCTGGGAGAGGAGAGGGGAGAGAAGCCAGGGGGGAATAAAAAAAAGGGAAGAGGTGAAGTGGGAAGACAAATAAATCGGTAAGGAATAAGGAATAAAATACCAGGAGCTCAAACCCTGGATGGCTTTAAGTTTATTGGCTCAAGACCAGCCAGGGTTATTTTTCTTTAGAAATATGTCTGATTTTTGCTTGTTATTTTGCAGCTATTGTCAGTTAGAAGTTTGTTCATTCTAGAACATAAACTCATAGTTTTAAAAGTCACTGAACTAACTTGGCTTATTAAATTTAATTCCACATTTCTAACATCACCCCTAAGTGGTAACCACCCCTAAGTGGTAACCTCTCTGTGCTTGTTTTTATTAAAAATTTTATTAAAATTTTTATTTTAAAAATGATCAATGGATTATTGGCTGTAGTCCTCCCAAGGATCACAAGGTGACTTTCTTTCTTCTATTCCTTTTGACCATGGACAAGTTGGGAAGAATGGAAAGATACCAAATAAAGCCATTTTGTTATTTCTCTCTTGGTGTCAGATATTAAATTTGCAGTGTGAGGTTATGAAAAGCACAAGCTGCCATTTCACTTTGGGCAAATTTGCTTCAAAATAATGGCTAGGAAAATGAAGACTCAACCTTTATGGCAACAATTCAATAACAAGGAGGTGATGAAGGTCAGTTGACTGCACCCACATCCATCACACAGCATGATCACATGGGTATTATTCATTTGGCATCACAGAAATGAAGTCATTATAACCAAGGACTGTGTCACCAGATCAGCGTCTGTTGCTCTGGAAAGAAGCTCCTTATCTTTGCCTAATGGTTTATATTTGAGAAAGGTCTCAGCAGCCAGAATTTAACAGTCCATGTCATTAACCTGGAACTATTTTTAAAAGAAGTCACCTCTTCAATTTCCTTTATTGCCATATTTCGTATGCCAGAATGTCAGAAGTCATAAAAGTTGTGAGATTTTTATGGTGTCTTTTATAAAAGATGTGTCAGAATGTGCTCATTGGATTTCGTTCTTGTGGAGAAAACTTTACTAAAATAATAGTAGACTTCAAGTTTTGGGTTCCAGTACCAACTGTGACATGGATGAGTTGTCACAAGTTGTGACCAAGGATGAGTCATTGAAATTTGCCCCTGGTTTGTTTATTTGAACACAAATAAACTTCCTTCCAATTTCATAAATGTCTTGTGGGAATGAAATGAAGCCTTGGCTTTGATGTAGGTGTAAAGCATTATACAAATGTAGACGTAGTGAGCTCTGGAGTTAGACTGTCTACATTCAAACCAGGACTCTGCTACTCACTGACCAGGTAATATAGCTTCTCACGTGTTCTTATAAGGGAAAGATGATGATGATAACAATAATAAATATATCTCCTAGAACTGTTTCTGGAGATGAATTAAGATAGTGCTTATAAAGTTATTCATAATCTCCTGATAAAGAAGGCAACAACAATAATATTAATTGTTGTTAAAGAAACAGAAATTCAAGTCATTTGTTGTACTTAGTGTACTTCCTTCTATGGTACCCACCTCGGTAGATTTCCAATAAATCACTTTTAGATAATAGTCAGTTGAACGCTATGTTTATCTTTGCATACCAATACGATATTCACTTTTTAAATAAGAAGCCTGGGGATAAGTTAATCATAAATTACATCTTGCAAACAAAGATTATTCTGTTCCAAAAAACGATAGCACTTTCTACTCTTTAAAAGCATAAGGAATATCTAAACATGTGAACTATTGTCACTGTTCTTTCTTACCTGAAACTGCCAAAGGATCAATGAATTATAATGACATTGAAAAATCAGAGAAGAAATTGATTCAAAGGATGAGATTTTTTTTCCACAAGATTACTTGTCCTTTAAAATTTGCTTAAATTCCTTGATAGAAACTACTTCCTGATGCAACTTACTCTCCATAACCTAATAAATATATTTAGAGAATTTTCATCTGGATGCTTTCATTTCAGAAGATTCCATTTAAGTCACTGATTTTAATCTGTTCACTGATTAGACAACTTTAATGATTTCATTGTCTGAAAAAAAAATCAATCTTGGCTCTGTTTGCATTTTCAAGAGTATTTCTTGATGAATCTTCTAAATTTCCACTTCAGAATTGAGTATAGTATCCAACAAATTTCTAGCTGGTAGATTGGAATTCACAGGAGATGAACAAAAGGTTATTAGAGTTAATTCCCTAGACTATTTTTATCTAGAGGCATATTTATTCTGTTTTAAAATAACATCAACTATAACTCTTAAATTGTGTCAATGTTTATTTCCTCAACTAAATTGAAAGTTTCTTGAGGACAAGTTCCTTTTCATGGACCTTGGCCATAGACCAAATTCTCTAGCAGGAAGATAAAGAGATGGCAGATTTTCAACAAATACTTTGGAATGGTCATAAACCCAGAGCCTCTAAATAGATATTATTTATTTTCTAGGCACAAGGATTGAAGCAGAGGGCAAGCTTAAATGGGAAAGAATGAGGACAAAGAAAACTAACATTTATTTTATTTTATTTTATTTATTTTTTGAGACAGAGTCTCTCTATGTCACCCTAGGTAGAGTTTTGTGGTGTCACAGCTCACAGCAATCTCAAACTCTTGGGCTTAAGTGATTCTCTTGCCTCAGCTCCTGAGTAGTTGGGACTACAGGAGCCTGCCACAACTCCTGGCTAGGAAATTAACATTTATTAAGTGGCTACTATGCAACCAAGAATTTTTAGTGTCTACGTGCAGCAACTCATTTTATCAGATGAGCCCTATGAAGTAGATACTGTGACCCCATTTTATAGGTAGAACCAAGACTCAGAGAAATGACTTATCTAGGATTGTTGGCTAGTAAGTGAAAAGGTCAAAGGTCAGAATTCTGTCTGTCTGTTGTCTTCCAATGTTCTTTTCTTGTTAACAAAGGATTGTAACAACTCAGTGAGAAGTTTGTCATACCTCTCATCATATGAATATAAATTTACCAGTGATCAGTGATATAAAGCAGGAAATCATACACTGGTAAAATTTGAACTAGCAAATTAATTCAGCTGTGATTTTAATCATTTTGTCAATTGAACAAGAAAGCCTAAAGAAATGTTGAGAACTCTGTTAAGCAATGTAGACTATTATTTATATGAAACAAATTTATCCCAAAGCTGGTTGCATGCTCTGTATGGGAAATATATTAAAATCGAGTGGGGGAGCTGCAGGTTTTTTTGGAAAAATCTTCCAGCTGTTCTGTGTGTGCTGAAAAGACATTCCAGTCTCCTAAAGTAGTTGCCAGGGTTCTTGGAGCTGAGTAGAGAGGCCACCAGCCCCTGTGTACCTATTGTCTGCAGTTCCTACTTTCTGATGATCTGTGACCTGCTGTTTTTGGCAACAACCCCCCACCCCCCACAGGTGTTTAGAATTGACAGTTTCAGCTCTTCGTCTCCATTTTTTCTCTCCAAAAGCTCTGCTGACAACTCTCACCTGCTGTCATTTCCTCTTTCATCTTTTTTGCCTTTATTGATTTTTTAAACAACATTCTACACCTCCGATTTCATAGATTTTATATCCAGAGACAGTGGGATCATGCATGTGTTTGATTTAATACACACACATGGTTTTTTTTGGGGGGGGGATGTTTATTCTGAGGTGTCTGGTTGCCATTACAGATTCCAATTATTTACCTAATTACTATTTTTTCCTTCTTGTCTTATCTCCTAATTTCTATGCTTTTCGATATCCATTGTCTTAGAGCGATGACTGTTCTCAAAGCTTGCTTTCTACCCTCTCCTGGCTCACTACAGTTCGGATCATTTACCTGGGTTCTGCTCCTCATAGGACATCTCCATTCAGACCCTCTGGTCTTGCTTCACACACCACATGCTCACTCACTCCATCATGTCCCCACAGAACTGGTGCCCCCTTCCCATTCCTGATATTGTTAATAAGAATAATGAGAACAACCACAAACATTTATTGAAAGCTAACCGGGCCAGCCATTATCCTAACCTCCTAACTGGAGTTTGAGGAGATAAGGTAACCTCTGAGTCTCACAGACAGAAGTGCTCCATGGTGGAGCCAGGATGTGAAGTCACTCTGGCTGTAGGACTTGTGCCTTTCCTACCCTGCTTTGTTTTATCTTTGTTTTTGAAGGCGAGGAATCAGTCCCATCCCCCAGTATCAGGATGAAGGCATTTACGCTAGCTAATTTAGACAACTGTTGTGCGCATGGGAAGTATTCAATAATTATGTGATACTCCCAGTACCCAGTACACAGTCCTGGAGACAGATTTGAGGGTGAAGAATTGTTTTAAACCCATATTTCATGTGCAGGTGTGGTTCCCAAACATTAGTAAGGAAAATGACTGCAGAAAATATCTGTCGTAGAGACCTATGTTTGCAGAGTAAAGAGCATTTAGATAGTAAGCTAATTGAGTACCGGGAGGAAAGGAGAAAGCAAACACTCCCAACTCGTTGTATTTGAGAATCCCGCCCCGTCATGTCCTTTGCTGTTTGCTCTTACTTCGTTTGTTCATTTGTTTTTATGGCTTTCACTCTCCCTGTTGTGCCTTTAAAGATTTAAATTCTAGGAGTGTGCCTCTTCTTTTTAGTTCACTTTGAATTCATGCAGGGCACAGCATTGCCGCCTACCAGAGATAGTAAGGTGCTTCCAGATGATGAGAATTCGAATGATTAGATGTCAAATAAAAGAGATACAATTATAAATAAGTGAAATAAGAAAAGAAATCACATTTAGAAATTAAAAGTGTTAATTTACTCCAAATATTTGTATTATGTAGCAAGTACCCTTCATGGACTTAGGGAGTAAGACTCACAGTGTATTTCTCTATATTTTAATTACTTTTTTATCTGGATTTGAAAATGTGATTCTTTCTCCATTTCTGAGCAGCCATGAAGTCTAAGTGTGCGTTAGGACAGGAACTAATGGAAGTGAGTTGGTATCTTTATTCCACAGGCAATGAATTATAGTGGGTAGTTTGTTGGTGATTTATATTAATGTAAATACATGTAAGAGACAGACAAAAAGTTATTATGCACTTCACAGTCTGTGCCAACAATTCTCCCATTTCTAGAAGCATACAATTATACTTGAGTCTTTTTTGTAAAAATCTTAATTTGTACAGTTATTCAATGTCAATTTAGTTTTCTCTTCAATTCATAAAACTGATTTGTCATGATGTTTAAATAAAATTTAGCCCAGTACAAAAAACTTTAAATGCTGCATATGCTATATAGAGGAATTTATACAGAGTCCACAACTTTTTTTGCCCTAACAATAAAATAAGCAGAATTATATACATGATACATTATTTTCCATGTATGCCTTTAAGATTACTATGAAATTGCTGCATATGATTCAGAAAAATATAGATTGAAGCCCTGAGTCAGTCAAACAGACCTTTCTCCATCCTAAAGAAAGAGAAAAAAGTTTATTTTTTAATTTTTTTTTATTAAATCATAGCTGTGTACATTAATGCAATCATGGGGTACAATGTGCTGGTTTCATATACAGTCTGAAATAGTTTCATCAATGCTTCATGGCATTTTCCTAGTTATTGTGTTTTTTAAAAAGCTGATATTGGGTATAAGAAGCATTAAAATGAAACTGATTTCTGCGATATTTATTTAGCAAATTAGTTATCAAGTGTCCACCTGTCTTGGGCCAGTGCTATGTGCTGAAGATACCGATGCTGTCCTCAGGCCAAAACCCCCGGCCATCTCTAACAAGATCATCCTCATTAGGAATTCTGAAAATACATAGACGTTGAGAAGGCAACAGGGATGATGGTAATGGTCATACAAGTGGAATCTATCCCTGGTCAGAGGTTTGGGCGCTGAGTTCAGACACCTGGATTTCAACTGTGGCTCCCTGTTTGTGAGCAGTGCAGTGCAGTTTTACAGTCTCCCTCTCTGGCCTCAGTTCCACACCTGTCAAACAGGAATAACAATGCTGTTTAACTCATAGGGTTATTCCACAGTGACGTGAAGTAAACGCTTGGTAAATTGGGGTTGTCACATTGTCACTGAGAATACCTACAGTTTCCTCCCCTGACCACAGAGCAGGAGAGAACAGAAGAGTGTCCCAACATTCTGCTGTTTCTTAATTTGTTAGCCACAAAAGACAAAGGTAACATTAAGTTGTCTTATCTCAGTTGTAGTGGTAGAAAAAAGAGAGCTATGAGTTAATAAAGTGGCTTTATGAACGTAATACCTGGGTAGTATTTTACTTGCAGCTGTTTCCTACGTGACTCCATAGCCTGCTGTGACCTGCTCACGCACACGGCACATTCCTTACCCAGCTCTGTCATCTCAGCACTGAGCGTGGGCTTTTCTTCATAGTAGACATTCTGTATATGTGAGTTGCTCACAAATTATGTTAAAATATTTTTAATTAAAAATAGACCTTTCGCAGCTGTGGCTGCAGCTCCATACTTCAGGGGACCGCCTCTCCAACTCTGCCTCCTCTCGGCTCACTTTCCTCTCACCACTCCTGAGCCGGAAAATCAGCACAGATCAGCAACAGTCTGCGGAATACTATGCAGCCTTAAAGAAAGATGGAGATGTTACTTCTTTCATGTTTACATGGATGGAGCTGGAACATATTTTTCTTAGCAAAGTATCTCA
>CAUYON010050248.1:0-16559 GCA_963573935.1 Arctocebus calabarensis
TTTCTTTTTTTTTTTTGAGACAGAGCCTCAAGCTGTCACCCTGGATAGAGTGCTGTGGCATCACAGCTCACAGCAACCTCCAATTCCTGGGCTCAAGCGAGTCTCTTGCCTCCGCCTCCCAAGTAGCTGGGACTACAGGCGCCCAGCCATTTTTTGGTAGCAGCCGTCATTGTTGTTTGGTGGGCCTGGGCTGGATTCGAACCCGCCAGCTCAGGTGTACGTGGCTGGCGCCTTAGCCTGTTGAGTCATAGGCGCCGAGCCAGCATCACACATCTCATAGCAACCTCCCAATTCCTGGGCCTAGGCCAGTCTTTTGCCTCAGCCTCCTGACAGTAGCCTGCCACTATGCCTGGCTATTCTTTTTGTTGCAGTTTGGCTGGGGCTGAGTTTGAATCCGCCACCCTCAGTATATGGGGCTGGCGCCCTACCCACTGAGCCACATAAGCCGCCCTGGCTATTTTTTAAGTGGTAGTTGTCTTGGGCTGGATTCAAACCCACCATCTCCGGTGTATGTGGCTGGTGCCCCAGTTGGTCAGCTACAGAGCTAGAATCACCAAGCCTTAAGTGATTTTTACCTCCCAAATAGCTGGGAATACAGGCGCCTACCACAATGCCTAGCTATATGTTTTTTTGTATTTGTTGTTTTTTTTGAGACGATGTCTTACTCTTGTACATGGTGGTCTTGAACTTCTGTGCTCAGGAAATCCACCTGGTTTGTCCTCCCAAAGTGGAAGGATTACAGGCATGAGCCACTCAGGCTTGGTCAAGTGTAGGTTTGTAAAATAATTGTCAGATGTATATAAAGTATTAGGAAGAATATATGTTTCCATTGAATTTCTTAATATATATTTTTGTAGTATAGCCAGAAAGGATGCACATATATCAGTGGCAGTGGCTACCGTCAAAATGTAATGTTTTTTTTTGTTTGTTTTGTTTTTGGTTTTTTTTGTAGACACAAGAGTTTCACTTTATTGCCCTTGGTAGAGTGCCGTGGCATCACACAGCTCACAACAACCTCCCAACTCCTGGGCTTAGGCGATTCTCCTGCCTCAGTCTCCCGAGTAGCTGGGATTACAGGCTCCCGCCACCACGCCCGGCTATTTTTCTGTTTTTGCAGTTTGGCCGAGGCCACCTTCGTTATATGGAGCCAGTGCCCTACTCGATGAGCCACAGGTGCCGCCCAAGTCTTTTATTTTTATCTATTTTTTCTTTTTAATAAATCACAGGTGTGTACATTAGTGCAATCACGGGGTATAATGTGCTGTATCTTTTTTTTTTTTTTTTTTTTTTGCTAACATCAAGGCTTAGTATTTTGCCCTCAGTAGAGTATCGTGATGTCACACCTCACAGGAACCTTAAACTCTTGGACTTAAAAGCCATTCTCTACTTCAGCCTCCCAAGTAGCTGGGACTACAAGTTCTTGTCCTGGCTTGGCTTGTTGCACAGTAGTTATGTCGCTGGCCACATACCCCAAGACTGATGGGTTTGAACCCTGCCTGGGTCAGCTAAACAACAACTGCAACAAAACAATAGCTGGGCTTAGGCCAGGCAAGGTGGCCCACGCCTGTAATCTCAGCACTTGGGATTCCAAAGCAGGTGGATTGCTTGAGCTGAAAGGTTTAAGACCAGCCTAAGCCAGAATGAGACCCCAACTCTAGCTAGGAGTTGTAGTGGGTGCCTGTAATCCCAGGTACTTGGGAGGCTGAGGCAATAGGATCACTTTAACCCAAGAGTTTGACGTTGATGTGAGTTAAGATGCCACAGCACTCGACTAAGAGGGAGCAAATGAGACTCTGTCTAAAAAAAAAAAAAGAAAAGAAAAAAACCAGCTGGGCTTTGTGGTGGTCGCCTGTAGTCCCCCCTTCTTTGGTAGCTGAGGCAAGAAAATCGCTTAAGCCCAAGAGTTTGAGGTTTCTGTTAGCTGCGACATCATGGCACTCTACCAAGGGCAACATAATGAAACTGTCTCAAGGGGGAAAAAAGTCTTTGTCTAAGATGTGTCTCTTTTCTATCAGTTATAACAAAAAGATAACAAAGTACTCAATTTACTAGTTCTACTTTTTATTATATATTGTCACCTCAGGACATCTCCAAAGGTTTCATGTAAAACAACTTTGTTCACAATAAACACACACTTTACTAAAAATGTGTATCTAGAATTATGGTTATAATCCAAAAACTGTCTTGTCGATCTGGAGATATTGGCAAAGAGCCCTCGCCTTCACCTTTCCTGTTTGTCTCTTCACCCACTCCAGGGACTAAATATGGGACTAGATGTAGCTCTAAGGAGTGGATTTAGGATTAACAAGTCACTCCTAGAAGACAGACCTTCCTGAAAACTAAGAAAAGGATAGATATATAAAGGGATTGTCTTACTACTACTATTTTTTTTTTTTTTTTTTTGAGACAGTCACATTAAGTTGCCCTCAAGAGTGTTACGGCGTGACAGCTCACAGCAACTAAACTTTTGAGCTTAGGCGATTTTCTTGCCTCAACCTCCCAAGTAGCTGTTACTACAGGCTCCTACCACATCGCTTGGGTATTTTTTGGTTGTAGTTGTTACTGATTGGCAGGTCTGGGTGGGTTCGAACTCCCAGCTCTGGTGTATGTGGCTGGTGCTCTAGCTGCTGAGTACAGGCGCCATACCAAGTAACTAATTCTTTGTATTCAGGGAACAAATATTTTGTTGTTTTCTATACATTTGAGAGTGTTTATGTCTTATCTTATTTGAATAGCATTTAAGAGCTTAAAATTTTTCTTACAGAGAAGAAGAAGTTGGATGGGATACAGAGATTAAAGATGATGTAATCGAAGAATGCAATAAACATGGAGGTGTTATTCATATTTATGTTGACAAAAATTCAGCTCAGGTATTTGGATTTTTCAATGTTAGATTGTTGGTGCATGTTATGGTCACTGTTAGATTATATTACAGTAGTTTTCTCCTCAGGGAATCTTTAGGGTCTTGGCTAAATACCCTCAAAGGAAAGACAAATTTTAGAAAACTATAGTCTTGGATAATCCTGAGCCTGTGTTGGATACAGCACCATTCTTACCTTTTCTTTCCTTTTGTTTTTAGGGCAATGTGTATGTGAAGTGCCCATCAATTGCTGCAGCTATTGCTGCTGTGAATGCATTGCATGGCAGGTGGTTTGCTGGTGAGTTTTAGGTTTTTTTCAGTAATTGTTACTAAGTCTCTTAAGATTAAATCAAGACGCTAAACACACGTATCTTTTTCTTTCAACAGGTAAAATGATAACAGCAGCATATGTACCTCTTCCAACTTACCACAACCTTTTTCCTGATTCTATGACAGCTACACAACTACTGGTTCCAAGTAGACGATGAATGAAGATATAGTCCCTTATGTACATAGCTTTTTTTCTTTCTTGAGAATTCATCTTGAGTTATCTTTTATTTAGATAAAAATAAAAAGGCAAGGGTCTACTGTCATTTGTATACAATTCCTGTTACCTTGAAAAAATAAAAATGTCAACAGGAATGCAGTGTGCTCATTCTCCCTACTAGCAAATCCCACTGTATACAAAGCTGTTCTCTTGTTCTGCCTTTTAAAATGTTCATGTAGAAAATTACATTAGGGACCTATAGGAATAGCTGTAGGGGAACAAATGTGCTTTCTGTAAAAGGCAGACCAGGGATGTAATGATGTTTTTAAATGTTTAACTTTTTACACAGCAGTTACATTTCCCATTTCACTAATGTTGATATTTGGCTAATAAGGTTTAGCAGAGGTTTCTGCAATACACAGTGTATGACATTTCAAGACAGCTAAAGGGCTGTTTGTTTAGCATCTCATCTTGCATTTTGATCGATTGGCAAGAAAGGGAGATCTCAAAATATTTCTTGACAGTATCTTTTCAATTAATGTATCTTTAAAAGTTTCTTTGTAAATAGTACGCATTCTGGTGTGTCTTAAGATTCCAAACAAAATGATCCCTGCATTTCCTGAAGATGTTTAGTGACAGTCTGGTAAGCAAAACAGTCTGAGCGAAGAAGTAGGAAATGCAGAAATAGGTTTTGTCTGGTTGCATATAATCTTTGCTCTTTTTAAGCTCTGTGAGCTCTGAAATATATTTTTGGGTTACTTCAGTGTGTTTGACAAGACAGCTTGATATTTCTATCAAACAAAATGACTTTCATATTGCAACAATCTTTGTAAGAACCACTCAAATAAAATTCTCTTAAAAAGCCCATAAGAAATCTTCATTTTTCAAATGTTTTAAAGTTATAGAATCTTGA
Organism: Arctocebus calabarensis; assembly: GCA_963573935.1. NCBI lineage: Eukaryota > Metazoa > Chordata > Mammalia > Primates > Lorisidae > Arctocebus > Arctocebus calabarensis. Next base: position 4,261 of record CAUYON010050248.1, read on the forward strand.
GGATAGAATGTTAGTTTCTTTGACTATCAGTAGTTATTAGTACTTTTTAAGGAAAATCTTAGTATGCAGTCTGTAGTCTGGTGAAATTCTTGCCCTTCAATCGTTCCTATCAGTCCTTTATATCATTATGTCCTAGCACTATAACTTTTAGGGCAATAAATCAAGACACAGGGGTTTACCAGAAAGAAAACCACATTTACCTAGCATTTTAACCTGGACATATGCGAAAAATGCCTTAATTTCAAACTGGCTTCTCAAATTGATTTATCTGTATTAAGGGATGACCTTCCATACTTGTTGGATAGGTTGTCTTCACTTACACTATGTATCGTCTACTTTTCATTATTGTCAGTTCTTTTGAGTAGGTTGTGTTGTTCCATAATGGAGTAATATTTACCTTCATACACTGATCTCACTTTTGTTTACATGGCTACACAAGTTGATAGGCTTATTTAGGTACTAAATCATTCATGTGAGTGGATATCCCATTTTTTATCAGCCCTTTGGATGGATACTTAACCTATTATTTGTTTTTTGAGGAAGGACAGAGTGTCACTTTGTTGCCCTTGGTAGAGTGCTATGGGACCATGGCATCATAGCTCACAGCAACTGCAAACTCTAGGGCTCAAGTGATTCTGTAGTATCTGCCTCCTGAGTAGCCATGACCTATAGGCACCTGTGTGATAATGTCTAGCCCTTTTTTTTTTTTCCTGAGACAGTTTCACTTGTTACCCTCAGTTTGAGTGCCCTGGTGTCAGCTCATAGGAACCTCAAACTGTTGGGCTCAAGCAATTTGTAGTTGGGACTGTAGGAACCCACAACATCTGGCCATTTGTAGAGACAGTGTCTTGCTCAGGCTGGTCTCAAACGTGTGAGCTCAGTGCAATCCACATGCCTGGCTTTGCTTCCCAGAGTGGTAGGATTACAGGTGTGAGCCCCCTGGCCAGAAATTATTTTTTCTTGCAGTTCGGGCCAAGGCTGGGTATGAACCTGCCACCTTCAGTATATGGGGCCAGCGCCCCACTGGATGAGCCACAGGCGCCACCCACACAAATGATTCTCCACAACCTCCTGAGTGGCTGGGACTGCAGGCACCAATTTTTAGAGGCTAGGTCTCGCTTTTGCTAAGACTGATCTAGAACTCCTAAGTTAAAGGGATCCACCTGTCTTGGCCTCCCAGCTAACCTATTTCTTGAATTGCTTTAGTTAATATTGAGAAAAACATCAAAGCTCAAGTTAACTTTTTTTTGAGACAGGCTCAAGCTACAGCCCTGGGTAGAGTACTGTACCCTCGCAGCTCACAGCAATCTCCAACTCCTGGACGTAAGGGATTCTCTTGCCTCAGCCTCCCGAGTAGCTGGGACTACAGGCGCCTACCATGCCCAGCTATTATTTGGTTGCAGTTGTCCTTGTTGAGAAGGCCTGGGCCAGGCTTGAACCTGCCAGCTCTGCTGTATGTGATTGGCACCTTAGATACTTGAGCTACAGGTGCAGAGCCATCCAAGTTAACTTTTCAATACCAGCCAGCATTTCAGGGGCAGGAACAAAGAAATTTTGTCAAGTTTGATGTTTTTGTTTTGCAAAGCATTTCATGATATTTTTGCATTAATGTTTTTCCCCCTTGTGCCAAATCTATCAAGCTTGTTTTATTCCTTAAGAGGAACAGAACCAGCAAGTGTGGGCTGTTAGTAACTGCTAAAATGGGTGGCCAAAATTGTCTGTCACAGGTTTGTTTTTTTTTTTGAGGGGGTCAGAATTTTAAACTTCGTTTATAAATGATTAAAGGAAACATGGTGTTAAGTGGAGTGATGAGATATGGAGAAAAATGGTACAAATTAAGTGAAATGTATTTTGAGACAGTCTCTTGCTCTCAGTAGCATTGTCATAGCTCACAGCAACCTCAAACTCTTAGGCTTAAAGGATTCTCTTGCCTCAGCCTCCTGAGTAGCTGGGACTACAGGCACCCACAACGCCTGCCTATTTTTACAGACGGGGATCTCTTGTTCAGAGTGATCTCAAACTCTCCAGCTGAGGCAGTCCACCTGCCTTGGCCACCCAGAGTGCTAGGTTAAAGGGCATGAGCCACTGTGCCTGTCCAAAGTGAAATTTCTTCAGGTCATCAGCTCCTGAGATATTCTTTTGCTTTGGTGGGAAAATGTATAGCCAATCTGGTAGTGTTCGTAATTTTCTTTGCATCTCAGTATCTCAAAATGTTAAGGTTTTTGTTTTTTTTTTTTTTTTGAGACAAGAGTGTCACTATGTCGCCCTTGGTTGCAAGTGGGTGGAGTCCCAGCTCACAACAACCTCAAACTCTTGGGCTTAACTGATTCTCTTTCCTCAGCCTACCGAGTAGCTGGGACTATAGGGGCCTGGCACAACACCTGGCTATTTTTTGTTGTAGTTACTGTTGTCTAGCTGGGCAGGGCTGGATTTGAACCCGCCACCCTCGGTGTATGTGGCTGGTGCTGTAACCAGTTTGCTATGGGTGCTGAGCCTCAAAAGGTCACCCTGGGTAGAGTGCGGTGGCATCACAGCTCACAGGACCCTCCAACTCCTGGGCACAGGCGATTCTCTTTCCTCAGCCTCCCAAATAGCTGGGACTACAGAATCCGGCCACAATGCCTGGCCGCGTTTTGGTTGTAGCTGTCGTTTGGTAGGCCAGAGCTGGATTCAAACCCGCCAGGTAGTGTATGTGGCTGGCACCTTAGCTGCTTGTGCTATAGGAATCCAGCCAATATTAAGTTCTTAACACTACTGCAGGGGTAGTGGAGGCCAGAAAATCCATTAAGGCCTATGTTGGCAGGTAAATGACACTTTCCTCCTTACTACTTCCCATCAGGTCAATTTATAGAATCTTTTTTTTTTTGCAGTTTTTGGCTGGGGCCGGGTTTGAACCCACCACCTTTGGTATATGGGGCCGGTGCCCTACTCCTTGAGCCATAGGCACCACACGATTCATAGAATCTTATGGAAGGCCAAGCATATTGCATCATTGATGGTTGATAGAAAATTATCTGGGATTTAGGCAGTTAAACTAGGAAAGTTAAACTGAGGTTTCACAGTGGGCCAATTCTCTTTCTGATAAGGCAGGCAGCTGTATCTGAAGAACAATCTCAGGGTGAACAGCAATGATTGGAAATAAGTTAAAACCTCTGTGGTTTAATCTTCAGGAAATCTGAGTATTTATTTTTTGAATCTCAGTTTTTTCCTTTAATAGGGAGATAAGGCTAGGTGCCCTGGCTCAGTGGCTAGGTTCAAACCCAGCTAGGCCCTGCCAACCAACAATGACAAATACAAGAAAAAAATTTCCAGTTGTGGCAGGCGCCTGTAGTCCCAGCTACTTGGGAGGCCGATGCAAGAGAATCACTTAAGCCCAGCACTCTACTGAGGGCGACATAGTGAGACTGTCTCCAAAAAAAAAAGTCTATGCATACTTTTCCAAATATCACGTAAGGAAAACAATCCTAAATGTGGGCTGCAGATTGTACAAAACTGGTAGAAGATGTTTTGCAAGCTGAATAGGTTGATGAGAATAAAATAATTACTCTATCAGACACTCAAGACTACTCAAAGAATTTGTTTTATTGTATCATATGGGCTGGGATTGATGAGAAGATGTAGTAAGCAGCCACTGCCATGGTTAGCATCGGATGCCCATCCCAATGGCCATGAATGTCCCAAACGTTCCGCCACTCTGCATCATGGTTTTCCCAATGCCGCCCATCAGCTCCCGACCCCGCATTCCGATCCTGAGGAGGAAACCAAGATGGGGCCATTTGGGAACAAAAACACGGGGAAGAGTATTAATTGCCCCATTCAGTCTCCTTCTAATGATGAACAAAGCACTTATGTTTGGCACTCCTAATTATGTTCTTTGTCTGGATATTACCTTTTCCCACCTTAGTTGGGTAATGACAAGGAAAAGGATCCAACAGTTATCTAGGTCATTTTTTCTTTTGATACATATATCAACTTGCAGTTTGTGGGAAGCAACAGATGCAAAGTAAAGTACAGGGCAGGGAAACTAGCTTTTAGGGCTGGTTTTGCCTCTAAGGTATGTCTATTTCAGCAGAGACCATCTTCTTGATGGTTTTCCGGTGTTAATGATTTTGGAGTCAGGCCTGGGTATAAGACCCATTCCTGCAGTTTACAGTCTGTGTCAAATATAAAATGGACATCCCAAGATTGTCTATTAGTTTTTTTTTTAACACCAGTAGAGTATTTAGAACGGTGGTTAATGTAAAGTTTTCAGCAAATTGTTAACAGTCTGGGAGAATGAAAGTAACCGCTTTTAGGTGGGGCACAGGTGGCTCACACCTGTAATCCCAGCACCCTGGGAGGTGGGGGCAAGGACATCACCTGAGTCTGGTCTCAGAAGTTTGAGAACAGCCTGAGCAAGAGAGACCCCATCTCTAAAACTAGCCAGGCATTGTGGTGGGGGTCTGTAGTTTCAGCTACTAGGGAGGCTGAGGAAAGAGAATCACTTGAGCCCAAGAGTTTGCAGTAGCTGAGACACAACTCAGCATGTGGTATGATGCCACAGCACTCTACCAAGGCAATAAAGTGAGATTGTCTCAAAAACAACAACAAAAAAACCCAGCCTTTAAATGTGAAAATGACCTTCAGAGTGTAACGTTTATCTGAATTATCTCTGCATCCAGTTCTCAGGATAGTAAACCGCTTAACAAGTTTGTTTTGTTGTCCCCAATTGGAAATAGAAATAACAGCAGTATTACAAAGTTACTGAGCATTTAGTATGTGCCAGATAGTGTGCAATGTCTGCTGACTACAGTTCTATAAAGTAGGTGTTAACTGTCTGCATGCTACACCTAAGGAAACCCAGTATCTAACTTGCCTAAAGTCACAGAACAAGCAGGTAAAGAGCCTAAAAGCGCTTTTAAACTCAGATTAAAAAAAGACGCTTCCAACCTGCCCTTGAGGACTGAAGGTGGTTAGGAAATGAGTCTCTCTCACTAGACAGGCAAGGAAGTGGAAAAAAATAGGCTCAGTTCAGGGTCCGGGCGGACTGGGGTGTAGGTGGGAAGGTCCATTAGTCCCGCCCAGAGATCACCGCCCGACCCCCTCACCTGAGACAAGAAAAGGTCCCGAAGAGTGCCCCGGCCGCCATGCCTACGGCACAACCCATCACAAAGCCCATCTTCACGCGATCGAAGCAGCTTGGCTGAGATTGTCCGTAGGGACCCACGGCCACCGGCATCTGCAGGGTGCGAGGGTTAGGGGAATGCGGGCCCTGCCGCCAGTTCGGGAGTCCGGCTAGGTCAGTGACGGCGGATTGGCAGGGGCCCCAGGGGTTGGGGGAAAGTTAGGGAAGGAAAATCAGCGCCTAGCCCTACTCCTCCACCCTCTTCGCGTTCAGGCCCAGCGCTGCGCCGGGCCGTGGCGTTCGGTCCGCCCCCACCTCACCTCGCTCGCGGCCTCTGTAGCTCAGCTCTACGTTTCACGCGGAAATCGAGGGAGGAGGGCGCTCGCGGCCCGAGAAATCCCTTCCGGAGCGCGAGGCAGTACTTCCGGGAGCCTCGGGCCGAGGACTGCGGGCGCTTCGGGTGGTGGGCTCTGCCACCAGGACCATGTTGCTGCGAGCCGCTTGGAGGCGGGCGGCCTGGGCTGTGACTGCGGCTTCGGGGCCGAGGCCTGCGGCACCTACTCGGGGGCTGCGCCTGCGCGGTACGCTCCCGCTCGCTGCCACCCTCTTCCGAGGCACGAGCCTTTCCCCCTTGGCACTGCGACGCAACTGAGTATTGCGGAACCTCCCTGTCCCGTTCTGCTGCCGAGAGCCTCTGACCCTTTTTCTCAGCCATTCTCAGGCAGCCCCCAACGTTTGACTCTGCCGCGCCTACCCCATAGTCCCCCAGAATCTGGTAGGCTTGTCCTTCAGAGGTCTTTGGCCAATATGGAGATGCTGATCAGGGTCTCCAGCCTGTAAGCTCCGAAAGAGACCTAACCTACTCCTGTCCCACTCGTCTTGTAAATAACTTTACCCTTAGATCCCTCCTGACTCCCAAGGAGACAATTTGAATTTTGCCCGGACGTCCACCTACAAGAACCTTCTGTCTGCCTATCTCTTCTCTCCTTATACAGCGTGCTCAGGTTCTCTGATATCTTGTTTCCTTTCCACTGAGGTTCGATCCCAGCATCCCTTTATACTTACTGAAAGGTTCTAGCATAGAACCGGAGTCAGGATCCGCAAGAAAGGAAAGGAGGCCAGTCCAGGGAGAAGGAAAGACTTATGGAAGAGAAAAGGAAAACAGAGACTGACCAGGTGTCATCTTAGGTCCTACAGTAGCAAAAGGCTTTTATTGGCCTCATCAGCATAGGTGGAATGGGTGTCTGGGGCTGGGGCTCTTCTCTAGTGGGAGTCAGGATATGGATTTATTCTTAGGTTTATGGTTCAGGATGTGGGTAGGATGTTTCCAGGAACTCCAGCCTTGAGGCAGTCCCGGAATCTGGGGAGGGGATTGCTGGTTTCTGACCTGATTTTCTAAAAGGCTATACTCCTTTCAGGGTTGTGAGAATTCCTTTTCCACAATACCTCTGCCCAGAGTTTGACCTGCTCCCTTGGATGCTCTGCATTCATAGTTGCATTGTGTCTTACTTGGTTGCTACATTGCATTTTGTGTCAGTTGCAGACCCTGCTCCCCAGTCTGCTGTTCCCTCAGATATAGCCACGGCTCCGGAGTCAGTGCTGCGACCTCTTTATATGGATGTGCAAGCCACAACTCCTCTGGTAAGGATAGAGGGGCAGTTTTAGGAAGGCTGTTTATAGGAAGTAAATGAAAGAAGTGACAACACATGGAAATGACTGAGGGAGTTAGGAGGCTTAAATTTTGTTCCACTTTGCAGAGTGGGCAACGTGGAGCCTTAGGGCCATGTATGGCCTTTTAAAGGAATCCAGATTTTACAGAACAAGTCCTTCCTGTAGCTCGTTGGGTTGAGCACCGGCCCCATATACTGAGGGTGGCGGCTTCAAACCCAGCCCCAGCCAAACTGCAACAAAAAAATAGCCGGGCATTGTGACAGGCGCCTATAGTCCCAGCTACTCGGGAGGCTGAGGCAAGAGAATCGCCTAAGCCCAAGATTTGGAGGTTGCTGTGAGTGTGATGCCACGGCACTCTACTGAGGGTGATAAAGTGAGACTCTGTCTCTAAAAAAAAAGGAGGGGGATACAGCAGAGAAAGATGAAACTTTCTTGCCTCCTTTGGTGCTTAAAAAAGAACAGTCTTGGCCCCGGCACGGTGGCTCACGCCTGTAATCCTAGCACTCTGGGAGGTTGAGGTGGGTAGATTGCCTGAGCTCACAGGTTCGAGACCAGCCTGAGCCAAAGCAAGACTCCCCCCTACCCTCACCACCCCCGTCTCTAAAAATAGTTGGTCATTTTGTGGTCACTGTTACTCAAGAGATTGAGTCAAGAGAATCGTTTGAGCCCAAGAGTTTGTGGTTGCTGTGAGGTGTAACACCATGGCACTCTACTGAGGGAAACACAGTGAGACTCTGTCTCAAAAAAATAGTAATAGGGTGGCACCTGTGGCTCATTGAGTAAGGACGCCAGCCCCATATACTGAGGATGGCGGGTTCAAACCCAGCCTCCGCCGAACTGCAAAAACAGAAAAATAGCCAGGTGTTGTGGCCGGCGCCTGTAGCTCCAGCTACTCAGGAGGCTGAGGCAAGATAATCGCTTAAGCCCAGGAGTTGGAGGTTGCTATGAGCTGTGTGACACCACGGCACTCTACCGAGGGCAATAAAGTGAGACTGTCTCTACAAAATAAAATAAAGTAAAATAATAATAATAGAATAAAATGGAAAAGAACAATCTTGAAATTAGAAGGCCACAAGTTCCCTACCCCTTTGGTCAAATCTCATTCAGTGCAAGCACTGTAGTAATAGTTAAAAGCATGGGCCCTGGAATTAGCTAGACTGTCACTTAATAACTATGTGCATTTGGGCCACTATTAAATGGGTCAAAAGATGTAAAGCAGCTTGGCACATGATTAGCAATCTAATATTAATGCAAATTCTCACCAGTCTGTGAGAAGGAACATTTTACATGTGCTCTGTCTTGTCCCAGCCACTTATAGATTACATTGCCTGGCAGGAATTGAAATACTTGTAGAAACATATCAGAGCAAGGCAATGTTTATAGACTATCTGAGGGGATGGTAGAACGATCTGAATTAAGATAGGTTGGTAGTAGGAATGTATTAGGTAGATATCTCGTTAGTACCTGAGGGGACAGAGAATGTTTGAGGCCTAAGCTAGGTGGTATCTGAAAGGTTGGAAGTGTGATAAAGCAGGGTAAGCAGGTCTGAAGGGCTGGAGGAGGGCCTGAGTTGACTGTGGGATCAAGGAAAGTGACCTATTCCATTGTGCTCAGGACCCTCGGGTACTTGATGCCATGCTCCCTTACCTAGTCAACTATTATGGGAACCCACACTCCCGGACACATGCTTATGGATGGGAGAGTGAGGCAGCCATGGAACATGCTCGTCAGGTTAGTACAGAGGACTCTGGGAGGTTCCTGGGTCAGTGGCTCTTGGGAGGCATTTCCTTGGTAGGTGTGGGTGGAGGTGTAAATGGTTTGGGGGTTCTTTCTGAAAGAGATTCTGTAAGACATCTTAGAGTTTGACTCAAGGCATTTAATTAGTTCCCACATTTACTAGCAAAATGATGTTGGACAAATTATCTAATTTCTCTAAGCCTTAATTTCCTCACATTGGAAATGGAGATTGCAATTGTTTCTACTCCTAGGGTTATTGGGAGATTAAATGCTGATGTTTGGGCTGGGCACGGTGGCTCATGCCTGTGATCCCAGCACTTGGGAAGCCGAGGTGGGTGGATTGCCTGAGCTCACAGTTTCAAGATCTGAGCCAGACCGAGACCTCGTCTCTAAAAATAGCCAGGCGTTGTGGCGGATGCCTCTAGTCCCAGCTACTTGGGAGGCTGAGGCAAGAGAATCTCTTAAGCCCAAGAGTTTGAGGTTGCTATGAGCTATGACACTACTGCACTCTACCAAGGGTGACAAAGTGAGACTCTTTCTCAAAAATAATAAATAAATAAAATGCTGATGTTTATTAACATAATACCCACAGATAGTAAGAGCACAATAAGGTCATTAACAAAAATCCCAATAATAATAATATAATAATTATTTTGCATTGGGGTGGATAGGAGTCTAGGATCTGAGATATTACTGGATCTATTTTCTGATATTAGTAGGTGCAGAGCTTTTTTCCTGGGCAGTTTGGTCAAATGAAGTTGAGCTCTTCTTGTCCAGAGCTGTCCCAGCTGTGTATGCAGCCCCATTCCTGCCTGGGGAATTGATATTATATATCTGTTTCTTGGCTTGCAGCAAGTAGCATCTCTGATTGGGGCTGATCCTCGTGAGATCATTTTCACTAGTGGTGCTACTGAATCCAACAACATAGCAATTAAGGTAAGTAAAGGGAACCAGAGGGTATATTTGAGTTTTCCTCACTTTACAATTTGGACTCAGATATGTATTTCCTAGCCTCATACCCCACCCCATCGTGAAGAGAAAACACATACTCTTTCTGATTTGTTGCTTCCATCAACCCTGGAATGAGTCAGCCTCCAGAGTAGTTGGAACTACAGGCGCCCACCACAAGGCCTGACTAGTTTGTTCTATTTTTAGTAGAGACAGGGTCTCACTCTTACTCAGGCTGGTCTGGAACTCCCGAGCTCAGTGGGCCCTCCCAGAGTGCTCTCTTTTTTTTTTTTTTTTTTTTTTTTTGCAGTTTTTGGTTGGGGCTGGGGCTGGGTTTGAACCTGCCACCTCCAGCATATGGGACCATTGCCTTACTCCATTGAGCCACAGGTGCCACCCCTAGATGTCTCCATTTTGAAGTGCTTGTTGCCATAGTGCTCTCTGTAGGCATTCATTTGGTCACCCATGCAGGGTCAGTCATTGTGTCCTTGGATCATAGAGATCCTTGGTGATAATGCAAGTAAAATTCCACTCTTAGTCATGTTGATTATTTCTCAGCCTTTTGACCAAGATCAAGTATAGTAGTCATATTGGTGTTTCATACAAAATAACCACTGGGTCTGTATGCCAGGATTTGACTGTGTCTGCTTGCCGAGATTTCTTGAGTAAATGTCAAGGCTCTGAGAAATTGTGGCCTTCTGTAGGTTCAACTCCGGCTCTATCCTCTCTCACTTTTGTCTCCAAATGTTGCTACCAGTATTGGCTTCTTTGACCTCGGCTTGAATATATGAGGCCTGGGATGAGCTCAAGAGTTAACAGTACTCTGCTCGGCTCCTGTGGCTCAACGGGCTATGGCGCCAGCCACATACGCCTGAGCTGGCGGGTTCAAATCCAGCCCGGGCCCACCAAACAACAATGGTGACTGCAACCTAAAAAAAAAATGGCCGGGTGTTGTGGCGGGTGCCTGTAGTCCCAGCTACTGGGGAGGCAGAGGCAGGAGATTCGCTTGAGCTCAGGAATTGGAGGATGCTGTGAACTGTGATGGCATGGCACTCTATCCAGGGTGACAGCTTGAGGCTCTGTCTGTCTCAAAAAAAAAAAAAGAATTAACAGTACTCTATACAAGCCTGTTAGCAGGAAGGCTTCCTTCCTTCAGACTACAAAGACCCCAAAGTCAAGGTGGTGGTTCCTCCAAATGGGGACCATTTTCACTTTTTTGTTTTGTTTTGTTTTGTTTTTTTAGAGACAGAGTCTCACTTTGTCGCCCTTCGTAGAGTGCCCTGGCTTCACAGCTCATAGCAACCTCCAGCTCCTGGGCTTAGGCGATTCTTTTTCCTCAGCCTCCTGAGTAGCTGGGACTACAGGTGCCTGCCACAATGCCCGGCTATTTTTTTGTTGTTGCAGTTTGGCTGGGGTCAGGTTTGAACCTGCCACCCTCGGTATATGGGGCCGGCGCCCTACTCACTGAGCCATAGGCACCACCCTCACTTGTTTTTTTGTCACCCTTGGTATAGTGTCATGGCATCTTAGCTCACAGCAACCTCCAGCTCCTGGGCTTAGGTGATTCTCTTGCCTCAGCCTCCCAAGTAGCTGGGACTATAGGCATCCACCACAATGCCTGGCTATTTTTAGAGATGGGGTCTTGCTCTGCTCAGGCTGGTCTCGAACCTCTTGAGTCCAGGCAATCCATCCACCTCAGCCTCCCAAGGGCTGGGATTATAGGCATGTGTTACTGCACTTGGGTCAAATGGGGAGCATTTTCAAAACTTTGACAATGTGGCTGTGTGTGGTATCTCTCACTGTAGTCCTAGCACTCTAGGAAGCCAAACTGGGTAGATCACCTGGGCTCAAGAATTAGAGACCAACCTGAGCAAATGTGAGATCCCGTCTCTAAAAATAACCTGGCCTTGTGGTAGGCACCTGTAGTTCCAGCTACTTGGGAGGCTAAAGCAAGAGGATCACTTGAGTCCAAGAGTTCAAGGTTGCTATGAGCTATGATGCCATAGCACTTTACTGAGGACAACAAAGTAAGACTGTCTCAAAAAGAAAAAAAAAAAAAAAAAAGAAAACATGGACAATGTTTGCTTTGAAGTTTCCACAGAATCCAACCTGGAAGTCAAGGATTGCTAAGAGTAGCTGTTATGGTGTTTCTCTTAGTCTCCTGGATATCAATCTCTCATTAGAGTAATCTGTGCTATGGATGACTGACTTAAGAGAAGGTAGGTTAGGGGATATAGCATTTAAATTACATCTTTTGTAAAGAACAGTAATAATTTTTTTTTTTGTAGAGACAGAGTCTTACTCTATCGCCCTCAGTAGAGTGCTGTGGAGTCACAGCTCACAGCATCCTCCAGCTCTTGGGCTTAAGTGATTCTCTTGCCTCAGCCTCCCAAGTAGCTGAGACCACAGGCGCTCGCCACAGCACCCGGCTAATTTTTGATGCAGTTCGGCTGGGGCCGGCGCCCTACTCGCTGAGCCACAGGTGCCGTCCAATAATTTTCTTTTTTTTTAAAGACCAAGTCTCACTGTCACCTGGGTAGAGTGCCATGGTGTCATCATAGCCCACAGCAACCTCAAACTCTTGGGCTTAAGCAATCATCTTGCCTTACCCTCCTGAATATCTGGGACTACAGGCATATACCACCATGCCATGCTAGTTTTTCTATCTTTTTTTATTTTTTTTTGAGACAGAGCCTCAAGCTGTCACCCTGGATAAAATGCTGTGGCATCATAGTTCACCGCAACCTCCAATTCCTGGCCTCAAGCGAGTCTCTTGCCTCCGCCTCCCAAGTAGCTGGGACTACAGGTGCCCGCCACAACGCCCGGCCATTTTTTGGTT
>CAUYON010050252.1:0-19808 GCA_963573935.1 Arctocebus calabarensis
TTTTTTTTTTTTGAGACAGAGCCTCAAGCTGTCACCCTGGATAGAGTGCCATGGCATCACAGCTCATAGCAACCTCCAATTCCTGGGCTCAAGTGAGTCTCTTGCCTCTGCCTCCCAAGTAGCTGGGACTACAGGCACCCGCCACAATGCTCAGACATTTTTTGGTTGCAGCCGTCATTGTTGTTTGGCGGGTCCTGGGGCTGGATTCGAACCCGCCAGCTCAGGTGTACGTGGCTGGCGCCTTAGCCCATTGAGCCACAGGTGCCAAGCCCTTAACTTGGAGTTTTAATTTGTCTTTTGAAGCTAGGTGTGTTTCCTGAAGACAGGAAATGGATGGCTTGTGTTTTTTAACTCAGTCAGCCTCTTCAGTGGGGAATTCAAGCCATTAACATTTATTGAGATAATTGATAAGTGTGGTAGTGTTTTATTCATCTTATTTTTTATCTTTTGCATCATTGTGGAAGTTAGGTTCTTTCCTTTAATTTCTGAGTTCTTACTTTGCTGTTGATCCATTGTGATGGTCAGTGTGTAGAACAGGTTGAAGTATTTCCTGTAGAGCTGGTCTTGTTGTGGCGAATTTCCTAAATGTTTATATATCAGTAAATGATTTGATTTCTCCCATCAATTTTAAAGCTTAGCTTAGCAGGATATAGATCTGGGCTGGAAACTGTTTTGTTTAAGTAGATTAAAGGTAGATGACCATTGTCTTCTTGGTTGGAAAGTTTCAGTAGACAAGTCTGCAGTCACCCTGATGGATTTGCTCCTGTAAGTCAACTGGCGCTTACTCCTGGAAGCTTGAAGAATCTTTTCTTTTGTCTTGACTTTGGGCAGGTTCATCACAATGTGTCTTGGAGAAGCTCTGTTAAGTTGAGGTGACCTGGGGTCCAATTATCCCTCTGAAAGGAGTGTGTCAGAATCTTTTGTGATATTTGGGAAATTTTCATTTATAATATTCTCTAGTATGGCTTCCATTGCCCTTGGGCATTCTTCTTCCCCTTCTGAGATACCTATAATTCAAATCTTTGAACACTTCATAAAGTCCCATAATTTTGTCAGTGAATGTTCTGCTTTGTCTCTCATCTTTTCTGTCTCTGTAACTATCTGAGTTATCTTGAGAGCTTTGTCCTCTACCTCTGAAATTCTTTCTTCTGCATGGTCTAATCTATTGTTGATACTTTCTATTGCATCTTTAAGTTCCCTAATTGACTGCTTCAGTTCCTTCAGCTCTGCTATATCCTTTCTATATTCTTCCTATTATTCATCTCTTATTTGAGTCTGTTTTTAGATTTCCTTTTGGTTATTTTCCATTTTATCAGCAGTTTCCTTCATTGTTTCCATCATTTCCTTCATTGTTTTCATCATCTGTATTCTAAATTCCCTTCTGTCATTTCTAACATTTCTTTATAGGTGGAATCCTCTGCACTAGCTACCTCACAGTCCCTTGGGGGGGTGCTCTGGACTGGTTTTTCATCAGGAGATTTCTGCTGATTCTTCCTCATGAGTCATTTCTTGTATCTGTTTCCTTGCCCTAATTTTCTTTTCACTTTGTCTTGATCTTTAAATTGCCATGCCTCTGGACTAGAGTTTTCATGAGTCCTTTTGGTACAGGACCAGAAGGATGAGAAGAGTGAAGAGCAAAAAAAGGAAACAAGAAAGAAAAAAGAGAAAGGAAAGGGTGTGTGTAAAAAGGAACATTGACAATAGAAGAGAGGCACAGAAAGAGGGAGCCAGGAGCAATATAAGTGTACAGTAGGATACTTTGACCCAACCTTAAAAATCCCCAACATCTGGGGGTGCTGAGTTGGGTGGTTCCCTTGAGGTCAGGAGGTCTTTGCTAGCCTGTTCAGACACAGTACCACACCTCCACCAAGTAGAGAGGAAAAGCAAAAATGCTATAAATCAAACCAAAACAAGCAAACATAAAACTTTATAGGATAAATTGGGGAAAAAAACAAATAATAGGGGTAGAAACACTAGCAAAAATGAAGTTATAATTGTTGAAAAAGGCGACAATGGGAAATTGTATTGAAACTAGACAAATGAAGAAGGAAAAGGAAGAGAAAAAAAAGAAAAGAAAAATCTATAAGGAAAATGTTAAAATTAAAAAAAAAAAGAGCAAGAAACAAAACCAAAAACAAAGCAGTATACATATCTTGCTGGATATTGTCTGGGCAACAGGTGATCTTCTGGGGTATGAGATGTTAATCACAGTGCTGGTACAGCAGTACAAGATGGAGACTGGAGGCCTCTGCTGATTTCTCAAACCCCGCAAGGTGGAGAGCCTAAATCTCTCCTCTGCCTGCTTAAAAGGCACTTTAAACTGCTAACCTTGGCTAAGCAGAAGCTTTCCCAGAAAAGCACCTGTTGCTGGGATCACTCCTGAAGTGGCTATCCACTTACCCAGTGTGCCATAATCGGTCTCACTCTATGCCCCTGAGGGCTAAGGCTGTAAGACGTCTCAGTCCCCACCTTTAGGCTGCTCAGTCACCAGATTACTAGCTCCCCACCGATCCTTGTCCTGTGACCCTGAGGGTGGAGCTTGCTGGGCAGTTCTCCCACAAAGGCTCCGCTGTGCAGCCCATAGCCAAACACTAGACAACCATCCAGCTCTGGGCAGTTCTCCCACAAAGGCTCCGCTGTGCAGCCCACAGCCAAATACTGGACAACCATCCAGCTCAGCAGCTCAGTCTTGGGCCCTAGACAACACTTAAAGTGCTCTGCATTCTTTTTTTTTTTTTTTTTGAGACAGAGCCCCAAGCTGTCACCCTGGATAAAGCACCGTGGCATCACAGCTCACAGCAACCTCCAATTCCTGGGCTCAAGTGAGTCTCCTACCTCCGCCTCCCAAGTAGCTGGGACTACAGGTGCCCAGTACAATGCCCAGCCATTTTTTGGTTGCAGCTGTCATTGTTGATTGGTGGGCCCGGGCTGGAATCAAACCCGCCAGCTTAGGTGTATGTGGCTGGCACCTTAGCCCATTGAGCCACAGGAGCCAAGCCAGTCCTCTGCATTCTTGCCCAAGTTCTCCCAAGGTAGTTCAACTGAGTGCCAAGTCCAAAAAAACTAAAACAGCTCACAGGTAAGGCCTTTCCAGTTTCTAATCTCACTGCTGCTGTACTTACAGCTTCCGGCGGGATTAGACCCAATGAACACACACAAACACTTGCCAGTTTTCCACTGCTTTTGTCCTCCTCATGGGGTCCAGAAGTCTCACACTGATCTCACCCCTGTCTCCAAAGGGATGTTTATGGGCAGATCTCACCAGCCAGAGATGCCTGGAGTCTTCTCTCCTCAGACTCACCGTGCCCAGTTGCAAGGAAGCTGTTACTCCCATATAGGCTCTTTTTAAGTAGACTTTGCTGGAATTTTTCAAAAGAAATCTCAGATTAGAATTTTCTTTTTCTTTTTTGAGACAGAGTCTCAACCTGTTGCCTTGGTGTCACAGCTCACAGCAAGCTCCAACTCTTGGGCTTAAGCAATTGTCTTGCCTCAGCCTCCCAAGTAGCTGGGACTACAGGCGCCCACCTCAACACCCAGCTATTTTTTGGTTGTAGCTATTTTTTGATTGTTATTTGGCAGGCCTGGGCTGGATTTGAACCTGCCAGCTCTGGTATAGGTGGCTGAGCCTCAGATTAGAATTTTAAAAGCCTCAAGGCTAGTAAGCCAAGCCAAGTTTTCACTATCAGACAGTCCCTGCAATCCCTGAAGTTGGGTGAATTCCTCTCTTCTCAAGGTCGCAAAATAACTTGAGTTTCTTTGGCCTGTCAGAAAGTAACATTTTTTACTTTGCATAGGTCAGTAACCTTGTAAAGGAACCATGTAAACAAGATACAAGGCCAATCTTTTAAAGGGTTTTTATCAGCTCTATAAAATCAATCTCAATTCCTCAAAGCAGTTTGGTCATATCTGAAAATATGTCACTCCACTCAAAGTCTTGGTAAAAGTTTATCCAATCGTGTTCTGTTATAAAAGAAAACACATTCTTATTGAACTATGGAAGAGATGATATTACCATAAATTAACAATATTCACAAATAGTTTCCAAATTCTAGAGAGATCTGGCAAAGGGAAAGATAAATGTTTTGATTTTGTTCACAAAACTATATTTTCCTGTTTCATGAAAGAGTTGCATATGCAAAGCAAACCCCCACATCAGGAGGAAGTAAGAAACCAGAAAGGGGCAGACAAATTCTGTGTTAATAAAAGAGGATTTATTAGGGAACTGATAGATAGAAGCTTGGTCTTGGATAGCAACTAAACAGGTAGATCTCTGCACTCCTCGCTCCCAGGCCCAGGGTTTACATACCATGGAGAAAGGTGTATGTGCTCCAGAAGAAATTACAGGACAATTAAAGTTGACCCTTCAGGGAAAGACAAGGATTCTGTGGCAGGATATGTGATAAGTACACATTTATGATAACATCGAGGTTGTCTTGGCTTACACAGGAACAGTTAAAAAAAAAAAAAAAAAAGTAGAAGTCTTGGAGGCACTCCAGGACTGGAATTAATCAGAAATCAACATGGTGGATTAGTATCCAAGGTGCAGTGATGTCTGCATTCCAGCCTTCTAGCTCTTACAAACTCACACACCCTCCTTTTCCACAGTGGTCCCTAAGCCTTAGTGAGGAGGGTAGACTGTGGGAGAGCATTGCATCAATTTGTTTTCTGCTTGTAAGAAATGGCCATAGCAACAATACAGACAACATCAGACAATGATACCTATGTCAAGTATAACACACAGAATTCATGGTAAATTTTGAACCCATGTTTCCCAGGATCCAAACCAAGAGGAGAGGCATTGGGAGAAAGAAAGGATAGAGTCAGACTTTGTGATTATCTGTTTATGCATGTGTTGTAAGGCTAGAGTTATATTGTCAATTTATTTTGAAGATGGAGTCTCACTTTGTTGTCCGGGCATGAGGGCACTGGTGTGATCATGGTTCACTGCAACCTCAAACTCATGGGCTGAAGTGATCCTCCTGCCTCAGCTCCCCAAGCAGGACTACAGGTGTTTACCATCATGCTGGGCTAATTTTTATTTTATTTTATTATTATTTTTTTTTTGAGACAGAGCCTCAAGCTGTCACCCTGGATAGAGCGCTGTGGCATCACAGCTCACAGCAACCTCCAATTCCTGGGCTCAAGCGAATCTCTTGCCTCCGCCTCCCAAGTAGCTAGGACTACAGGTGCTTGCTACAATGCCCGGCCATTTTTTGGTTGCAGTCGTCATTCTTGTTTGACAGGCCCAGGCTGGATTCGAACCTGCCAGCTCAAGTGTACATGGCTGGCACCTTAGCCCATTGAGCCACAGGCGCTGAGCCAAGGCTATTTTTTTTTTATTTGTTGTAGAGATGAGGTCTTGCTATACTCCTCGAGCTGGTTTTAAACTCCTTACCTAAAAAAAGGGTAAAGCAATCCTTCACCCTTGGCCTCCCAAGATGCTAGGATTAAATGTGTGAGCCACTGCACCTGACCTTACATTGCCAGAATTATCAGTAGTATGTACACAACATACAGTCTCAGTAATGGCACAAGTTTCCCCTTGTCCAGCAGTTAATTCACCTCACCAGATGTACGATTCTGCAGAACAGCCTTTTCCGCATGACAGTCATTTCAGACTTCGTTAAAGAAATACCTTGGAGGCTGCCACTGACAGCCCACAGAGTGTAGTTAGTGAGGGCTTCTATGTGCCACGTCCTCAATTCCTAATGGTAATACAAAGATTGCCGCTAAATAATCACACCAATGGAAAAAAGCTCTTGTCCGTTTACTAACCATATGTGGGATAGTCTTTTCCCAAATGACTTTGTCCTTTGTCCTTTAACCCATGGAAAATCTCAAGTCCTAGCCATCTTGGTGGTGACCAAGGCCAAAAGTTGGATCTACATCGTCATTCGGTGCCATTTGGAGATAGCCAATCTGTGCCAGGTGAGCAAGACCCATCTGTGGTAAACTAGCCTGGAACTGGCGGTGTTATAAAATGTAGGCATTGCTCCCGGATAATTAGCCCAGCCTTCAAGTAGTTGGGCCATAAATCACAGGTGCGACTTCATTGTTCCTAACATAGGGGAACAATGCCAGAAGCTCCCCGAGCAGGAATGTCAGCCAAACACAACCATCACAAAGCTGAAGGGCAAACATCTTTATAGCTTGAATTTTAAGGTCTTAAGATGGGGCTTGTTGTCCCAGAGGTTGAGGCCAAGGAAGTTCATACAGGATTCACACAGACTGCAGAAAAACTAAGGAGCCAAAGGTTAACTGTGACGTGCATGTGTGTGTACATGCCATTTAGCTGGCGGTGGCCAGTGAGCTAGCACAAGCCCCCCACAGGAAGTAAGTCCACCTTCCTGGGAGCAATGAAGTCACACCTGTGATTTGCGGCCCAACTGTACTTGAAGGGTGGGCTAATTCTCCAGGAGCAATGCCTACATATTATAATACTTTGCCTTGGGAGGTCCGCCTTGGGAAGTCCCGCATAGCAGACCCACCATAAGAAGTCTGCACAGGCAGAAACCCGCAGAGCCTTAGATAGTGGCCAGAACAACAGTGGCTCCAGTTAAGCACTAATTAAATAAGAATGATGTCATATTGCTTAATCACAGTTGCTTAAGATAATATGGCACCTGCTGGCCTTCAGGCAAGAGAGCCTAATCAATTCACCTTCCCCACAGGGCTCATTACTTTAGAGTCCTTACGTTGTGCAGTAGCTATATTTATGACACAGTCTTGTGTGACACTTATTGAAAAGGGATTTCCACTTCCACAGCTGTTAAGTGTCATGTTAATAGGACAACTAATTACATCATATCTTGTCTCATCAGATTCCAAAACTACACTCACTGTCAAAAAGCTTTAAAGACTACTTTAAAGACAGTCATTTCCCTGCATAGGTGATACCCACCAAAGTGACCAAGGGTGTTAGGAAAAGGTTACAAACAACAAAACAGACGGTATTCTTTTGCAAGCTGCTAGGGTCACATTGAGCCCGCTGTATAAAGATGTTTACTTCTTTCATAGAGCAGAACAGCAAATAGAAAAGTATTGGTGGAAATATAAGTGTTTAGGGCTCAGTGCCTGTGGCTCAACGGGCTAAGGCGCCAGCCACGTACACCTGAGCTGGCGGGTTCCAATCCAGCCTGGGCCCGCCAATCAACAATGACGGCTGCAACCAAAAAATGGCCGGGCGTTGTGGTAGGCTCCTGTAGTCCCAGCTACTTGGGAGGCGGAGGTAGGAGACTCGCTTGAGCCCAGGAATTGGAGGCTGCTGTGAGTTGTGATGCCACAGGACTCTATCCAGGGTGACAGCTTGAGGCTCTTTCTCAAAAAAAAAAAAAAATATATATATATATATAAATACATACATTTATATATATATACATACATATATATATATATATATACACACATACATATACATATATATATGTAAGTGTTTAGGAGGTTCTTGGTGGAGCGTTTTTTCTCCATCAAGCAAAAAGACCCTGGGAGCTTGATCTCTGTTAGTTAATCTCTTGAGGATTACGGCTGAGGGTACACACTCCGCATGCTGCCTGGGGGTGAAGGTGCTGGCAGTATTTGTGAGATTACAGAGGCAGAAAAGAATCATGTCAAGTGGCCAGCCAGAGTGCTCTGTAAAGCAGGCAATATTCCAGTGAATTGGTATGTGGAGCACCTCGGCCCAGACTCTAACAAGACCAATGGAGTCCACTTTAGTTTGCCTGGAGATTTTTCACTCCCTGGCAAGAAACTTACCAACCTGGGGGAAGTTGTCAGTTCAACCCTCATTCAAGTTGAACTCACCTGGCTTGAGATCTTGGAAAGTTCTAAATAACATTTACTATTGACCTTTTGTGAGCTTTCATATAACTGCATCTGGATGAACTTTCTTCACAACTGTGGTTAATGGACCCTCCTCTGTGGTGGTTCTGAGCCATCAGTATGGTGCCAACTCCATATTTATTTAAACTGAATTAATATTTCTAATAGGTTGGGGCACAACTATTGTTCATGAGTACAAACGAACCATGCAGCGCAGAATCCTGCCCATGGACTGCTTTCCTACATTCCCACTTCAAACCAGACACTATCTGTCTGAGGTTGTATGGCTGCTGCTATCCATACATAGGGGTTACTGCAGATAGACCCATTTGAGTGCCAAGAATCTTTAGGAATGGGGGCTGTGTCTTTGTGTACCATTAGAGACATCTCCTGCAGGGGCTCTGCAATAAGAGCAGTGGGTCTCATAGTGTTCTGGCCCTAGGATATATGCAGTTTATCTCCCAAGGGCCTCATGCGGGGGGGCACTATGTCGTTGCAGGTATGCATGCCACATTTGTGAAGTGAGAGGCTTAAGCAATAACTGATATAAGCCTAGAAAACAAACAAACCTCCCATCTAGCCTTTAGTAGGGAGACCTATCCTTCTTGGTATTAGCAAAGCAGCAGTGATAGGTTCAACTTGCTGCAAGGTCCTATATCCCTCAGGACCTATTGTCTGATAGGGGAATAGCAGGTTTCAGCTATTCAGCAGGTTCCACCATAGTTGTCACCATAAACCAAGGAGAACTGCCCTTCCATGCTGGACTTGCCAAAGGGCCCAACTGGTCCTCCTGCCCTTATGGCCTCATCTAAGGATTTTGGTACCCAAGGAAGGGGAACCCTAAGGCTTATTATATCTGTGTCACTAGTATTTTATCTTTCACCAATGCTTCCCCTTGTTCTTTATCCCAGATCAACTAGACTCCCTCTTCCCTAGTCAGTTTAAGGGATGCAAACAGTGAACTAAATATGGGCTAAAAGTGCAAAAGACTTAGGAAACTCTATAACTGTTTAACTATTTGAATTGTTGTATTTTGTCAATGACTACAGCTGGGATAAGGCAAGTCTTAGCTAACCAAGTGACCCCTGGGAACTTTGCCTTTGGACCTTGTAAAAGATACAAGGTCCCGTGCCTTGTATCTTTTGCAGATTGATGGACCGTCCTCTGGATTGCAGAAGGTAAACAAGGCATGTAGGTGTTGCTGTAGCAATGTCAAGTCTTCAGAAGTCAGCATAACATCATCAATGTAATGAAACTGCTTAACAGTGGGTGGTGGTGGACATAGAGTTAACATTCTAGCAATCATTCCAGTACAAAGAGTGTTGCTATGTAGCTAACCCTGGAGCAACACTTGGAATGTCCACTCTTGGCCATTCCAACTAAAGGCAAATTGATTCTGTGAGTCAGAATGTAAAGTGATACTGAGGAAGGCACTGGCTAATCTAACACAGCAGGGCTCGTGCCTGTAGTCTGTATGTGTTGTTCTATCACTTGAGTTATATTAGGCACAGCAGCATGTATCTTGGGAACCACTGTCATGTGCCAGGTGCCTTCAAATCTCTTTACCAGCCATACAATAAGATGACTGAAGGGACTCTGGGCCAGCCAAATAATGACTTCGGCCAGCTGCCGTATGGTGGCTATAATTTCTTCTGTCTCACATTAATAACACTCTGTGGGGGAGGGAGGCATACAGATTGTCATTTTGCTTTCCCTCTTAAAATCACTTTTTTTTTTTTTTGTAGAGACAGAGTCTCACTTTGTCGCCCTCTGTAGAGTGCCGTGGCGTCACACTGCTCACAGCAACCTCCAACTCCTGGGCTTAGGCGATTCTCTTGCCTCAGCCTCCTGAGTAGCTGGGACTGCAGGCGCCCGCCACAATGCCTGACTATTTTTTTGTTGCAGTTCTGCTGGGGCCGGGTTTGAACCCGCCACCCTCGGTATATGGGGCCGGTGCCCTACTCACTGAGCCACAGGTGCCTCCCTTAAAATCACTTTTATGACACAAAACTATAGGCAGACTTCTCAGGTTTGTAAAGTGCATCCTAAAAAGATGTTCATAACCCAGATGTTTTCTAGAATAAGTGAGAGAAAGACAGTATAGTAAGGGGGAGACTCCACTCAATGCTGAATAAAGAAGTTTGACCAGACTTATTCATTCCTCGTAACCTTCTATGGCTGCCCACTTACCAGGATGTCTTTCTGGGCTTCCATGAATTAAAGTGCATTAGGTATCTGTGTCCACCAAAGCTTTCTTGGATTTCAATATATTATTAGCTCCACGTGGGGCCTCTAGTCACCCCTTCTTGCTTGTAGGTAAGGACAACCTTGACCCCCCCCCTCAAAGTCTAGGCTGGGGAGGAATCCACCAGAACACAGAGATTGGAGTTCTTTTTTTTTTTTTTTATTTGAGACAGAGTCTCACTCTGTTTCCCACGCTAGCGTGCAGTGGTGGCAGTGGTGTCAGCCTAGCTCACAGCAACCTCACATTCTTGGACTCAAGCTATCTCCTGCCTCCACCTCCTGAGTAGCTGGCACATGGGCATCCACCACAACACCTAGGGAATGTTTCTATTTTTAGTAGACATGAGGTCTCGCTCTTACTCAGACTGGTCTTGAACTCCTGAGCTCAAGGGATCCTCCCACCTTGGCCTCCCTGAGTGCTAGATCACAGGCACGGATTGGAGTTCTTTTATGAAAAGTTGCCTCTCCTCCTCCCTCCTCTTCTGGCAGGTGCTGAGAAGCAGCCTAAACCACTACACAGGGGCAGGTTTTTCCTAGGGCCAATACTGTGTCACTGAGCTGCCAGTCTGTCCTTGTCTATCCCAGCTGAGATCAAATCATATCAGGTTTGTTTTGCAGGAACCCTAACTGGGGCATTTAGACCTCCCTTTTTTAGTATGACACACTTGACATCTTCATTTTTCCTTTTCCCTTGGCCCCTAGCCAGACCTCATTCCTTCCCTTTTTAGTTTCTCTAAGACCAGCTATAGCTTTCCCCACTTCATATACACCTTGTCCCACAAGAGGGCTTCAGGGGCACTATGAGGGGGCTATGCAAATCCCAGAGGGGCTGCTTATAACAACTTACTTTTCATGCTTGCAGTAAGCACAGCCTTATGCGGTCCTGTAAATGGTTGGGCATATATAGCCTGTAGCACGGCCGACTCCCTTAGATTGCTCTGTGCTTCCTCCAGGGATCACCACTTCCAGGTCTGACCAGGGAATTTGCCTCTGTTTAGGGCTCGGCCTCTCTCATGGCCATGATCATCCAGACCGTAAGACTATGACTGCATGGACAGTCCCAGCATCACACAAACGCTGTCTCAAAGCAGGAGGAGTGGCCCCAGTGCTCCTGCTGTCAACTTCACTCCCTGCTCGAGAGATGCCATCTCCACCTGTGTTCCACAGTCACACCATCCATGTGACTAAGCTTTTCTCCAGAGCTGTTTAAAATTTTGTACTATGTCCAATAATTCTACTAGGGTAGACCCACAGGTAAGCTGTCCTGAAAAGGCTGTCCATTACTGCTCAGCTGCATCTGTTGACCTTTTGCTTTCCACTGCATGAGTGATCTTGTTCTCAAAGGGAGAGAATTAATCCTCCCCCCCCTCCTCCAAGACAACCTCTGTGTCTTCATTTGACTCAGTAGCCAGTTCCCAAGGATTCCAGTTCTTAGCAGCCCAGTGCAGTTTAGCAGGACAGCCTGCACATTCAGCCAGTGAGGTTTTCTCCCTCCCAGCCACACAAAGCGACAAGCTGGAGTTTCCAGTTTTGCCTCCTGAGTTTCGAGCTTTCGGACAACCAAGATGCCAATGTGCACGTCCCCATATCCCTTCTACTCCGGCCTTTGTGCCCTCATGGCAGCCGCTAACTGCTCTTCCCTGGCCTCTCCCACAGCATGTGATAGTGGCCGACTCACTGCTGTTGCTGCCCAGCAGCCTTGCCTGCCCCAGTGGGTCATGTAGTTTTCTACTAACAAGTGTTCTAGGCACTCTGGTATTTTCAGGACAGCCTGATAAATGGGCAAATGGGCAACAAAACTCCAGATGGGGGAGGAGGGCTCCCTGATACCTCCCTTGCCTGAGTCCTTCCTCTTGCCCATGCTTCGGTTCCTGGCCTCCTGCTGGCTGGATCTCCAATTGTTTCTTAAAAGGGCCGTATATGCAAAATAACCCCACAAAGCAGAAGATGCTGAGAAACCAAAGAATATGGCAGACAGTTAGAATTTGTCAGTACAAAGTGATTTATTGGGGAACTAACAAAGAGAACCATGACCTTGGGCAGCCGCAAGACAGGTAGATCTCTGCACCCCTAGCCCCCAACCCAAGGGCTTATATACCATAGGGAAAGGTATATGTGCTCCAGAAGGAATGTGCAAGACAATTAAAATCCACCATTCAGGGAAAGGCAAGGAAGCTATCTGCATCATAGCCTGTAATTTGCCTAAAGGCAGGATTTATCATAAGTATGTGCTTATGATAACATCAAGACTGTCTTGACTTACACAAAGAATAGTAAATAAAGTAGACATCTTGGAGGCATTCCCAAGACTGGAGTTAATCAAAAGTTAACATGGCAGATTAGCATCCAAGATGAAATGACTTGAGGCTCCACATTTACTCAATTGTGCAAAGCTAAAAATAGCTCAAAGAAAAGAAAATGTTCTTGATTCTTGAAAACAAAGCAGAAAAAGAATCACAATGTTTCCAACAAAAAAGTCATTAACTAGATCAACCATTTTAGTCATTTATTAGTTTAGTTCCATATAATTAACTTTTATTCTGCTTGATGATGGCTTAGCAATTCTCATGAATGCATCAGCCTTTTAATTAGTCCTAAATGCTTTTCCCAACTCCAATGGTGTCATCTCCAAAGTTATCAGAAACCTATATTCAAGAATAGTTCTCGGCTGGGCGCAGTAGCCCACACCTGTAATCTCATCACTTGGGAGGCCAAGGCAGGTGGATTGCCTGAGCTCACAGGTTCAAGAACAGCCTGAGCCAGAGCGAGACCTCATCTCTAAAAATAGCCAGGTGGGCACCTGTAGTCCCAGCTACTTGGGAGGCTGAGGCAAGAGAATCACTTAAGCCCAGAAGAATTCCTTAAGCCCAGGAGTTTGAGGTTGCTGTGAGCTAAGACTCCACGGCACTCTACCCAGGGAGACAAAGTGAGACTGTCAGAAAAGAAAAAAAAATAGTTGTCAGGGTCTTTTCCTTGACGAAGCAACAAATTTTAGATTGTAGTCAATTGTAAACCATTTTTTTTTCACAGAGTTTCACCTTATAGCCCACGGTAGAGTGCCGTAGTGTCACAGCTCACAGCGACCTCCAACTCCTAGGCTTAGGCAATTCCCTTGCCTCAGCCCGAGTAGCTGGGACTACAGGCACCCGCCACAACACCCAGATATTTTTTGTTGTTGTTGCAGTTTGGCTGGGGCCGGGTTTGAACCCGCCACCCTCAGTATATAGGGCCGGCGCCCTGCCCACTGAGCCACAGGCACCACCCAATTGTAAACCATTTTTAAAGAATAGTCAAAGCAAAACAGTAATTCTGTATGGATAGAAAAGTACTTAGCATAACCATGATTTTTTTTTCTTGCCACTATACTAACGAGGAAAAACCATGAATAAGGTCACAACTGACAAAAAAGTGGCTATTTTTGTGGCATACAAGTTAACAAATAATCATAATTATTACTAATACCATATACCCACACATACCAGAATTTTCAGAATCTCATACAACTTGGGAACATATACATGTATTGATAACACATTTATACACATATAACTCAAAGTTAAGCATCATTTCCTATTTGACAATGCTTCCTGTATGATTTTTACATACTAAAAGCCAAAAGTTAGTTGTGGGCAAAGAAGCTTGGTTTTGGAATTTCAAATTTAATTTTGGGGAGTTTTTCAAATAGCAAAGGTTTAGCACACTTTTTTTTTTTTAAATATGTTGCCCTCAGTAGAGTGCCGTGGCGTTACAGCTCATAGCCACCTCAAATTCTTGGGTTTAAACGATTCTATTGCCTCAATCTCCCGAGTAGCTGGGACTAAAGGCGCCTGCCACAATGCCCGGCTATTTTTTATTGCAGTTGTCATTGTTATTTACCTGGCCCGGGCGGGGTTCAAACCCACCAAGCCTCAATGGATGTAGCTGGCGCGGTAACCACTGTGCTACGGGTGCTGAGCCTGACCCTTTTTTTTTTTTTTTTAATGGAATTCAGACACAGACCATAAGAACATCTTGATATTAAAATAGGATCATATGTCACTGTAAAATCATAGTTATTCGTTTAGCCAAAGTGACAATTCAAAGATTTCAAAAGCAAAATCTTCACTCTTTGTTAGAGAGAAGCAAAGACAACATGAGGAAACAAAATCTGCCTTCCCTTCACTCCCTTCTTTTTTTTTTTTTTTTGCAGTTTAAACAAAACTTTTTTACTATCTCTTATTAATATAGCAATAAAATCTTGTTCAAAAGAGGAAACCAAATTCTACTTTTGTAACAACGTATTATTATTTTTTTCTGAAAGATATTCACACCCAATCTATCTACTGAGAAATTGTATTATTAATGCCAAAGCTAATTTTAATAAAACTTTATAAATAAATCAATCCAATCTCAGTTTTGACCACACATGGTAAGAATTCCATAAACTTTTTATAACCTCTTAAAATTTTCCCACTCTTTCCTCAACTTTCTATACCCATTTAGTTTTATCAACTAACAAAAAAAACTTTTAAAAACAAGTTTAAATAACTTATCAAAACCTAAATTACACAAAATTACTTCCCCTTTAATAAAACTCACATATTTATGCTTTCTTATAATTTTTTTTTTTGGCAGTTTTTTGCTGGGGCTGAGTATGAACCTGCCACCTCTGGCATATGGGGCTGGCACCCTACTCCTTTGAGCCACAGGAGCCGCCCCTTCTTATGACTTTTTTTTTTTTTTTTGAGACAGAGCCTCAAGCTGTCACCCTGGATAGAGTGCCATGGCATCACAGCTCACAGCAACCTCCAATTCCTGGGCTCAAGCGAGTCTCCCGTTTCCGCCTCCCAAGTAGCTGGGACTACAGGTGCCCGCCACAACGCCCGGCCATTTTTTGGTTGCAGCCGTCATTGTTGTCTGGCGGCCTGGGCTTGATTCGAACCGGCCAGCTCAGGTGTACGTGGCTGGCGCCTTAGTCTGTTGAGCCACAGGCGCCCAGCCTCTTAAGACTTTTTTTAAAAATAAAAACCACATCCTACTTTCCTTATACACTTTGTATACAGAATTCTTTCTCTCATATCTAGTAGTGTTAATTACATATATTAAATACAATGTTAACTCTTAGTAATACTTTTTTTTTTGTTATTTTTGTTTTTTGTTTTTTATTGTTTGGGATTCATTAAGGGTACAAAGAATTAGGTTACACTGATTGCATTTGTTAGGTAATGTCCTCTTATAATTGTGTTCTGCCACCAAGAGGTGTGCCATATGCAGTAACTCCCACCCCCCACCCCCTCCTCACTCCTCATTCCCCTACCCACCTCCTTGTATTAGCTCATCTACTGCCTTCATATCGGAATTGAGTCCATTGGATTCTTGCTTCTCCATTCTTGTGATGCTTTGCTAAGAAAAATGTGTCCCACCTCTGTCCAGATTAATATGAAAGATGTAAAGTCGCCATCTTTTTTTTTTTTTTTTTGTAGAGACAGAGTCTCATTTTATCACCCTTGGTAGAGTGCTGTGGGGTCACACAGCTCATACCAACCTCCAACTCCTGAGCTTAGGTGATTTTCTTGCCTCAACCTTCTGAGTAGCTGGGACTACAGGCGCCCGCCACAACGCCAGGCTATTTTTCTGTTTTTGCAGTTCAGCTGAGGCTGGGTTTGAACCCACCACCTTCGGTATATGGTGCCCTACTCGATGAGCTACAGGTGCCACCCCGTCACCATCTTTTTAACGGCTGAATAGTATTCCATGGTATACATATATCACAGCTTGTTAATCCATTCCTGGGAAGTGGGCATTTAGGTTGTTTCCACATTTTGGCGATTGCAAATTAAGGTGCGATAAACAGTCTAGTGCAAATCGATATCACACCCAGGTCATCTCAACTCAAACAGAGCTTCTCCAAGATATATACATACATATATATATATATATATTTTTTTTCTTTTTTGAGACAGAGTTCCAGTTTGTCTCCTGGGTAGAGTGCCATGGTGTCATAGCTCTCAGCAACCTTAAACTCTTGGCCTTGAGCAATCCTCTTGCCTTAGCCTCCCAATAGCTGGGACTACAGGCCTATGCCACTAGATCCATCTAGTTTTTCTGTAGAGATGGGGTCTTGCTCTTACTCAGGCTGGTCTCAAACTCCTGAACTCGAGCCATCCGCCTACCTTAGCCTTGGCCTCAACTGCTAGGATTACAGGTATGCACCTGGCCAGTAACACTAATTTTTAGTGAGAAACGTAGGAAATAAACAATTTAAATTATATGCCACATGCAGAGCCTAGCACAAAGGACAAAGTTGTGAAAAATGCTTGGAGAATCTCTTAAGACACAACTGAGCTGGGGAGGGGCAGGGTGCCCAAGCCCTGTCCCCAGGCCTCACCATGGCCACTTACCTAATTACCTCAACATTTAAAGGCTCAAATCCAAAGACATAAGCTCACCAACAAATCCAGTATCAAAAATATTATAGGGAGGGAGTTGGGGGTTGAGGTGGAGGGTGGTTGTGCTCCAACTTAATGGGTACAATGTTAGGGTGTATGGCACACCTCTTGGGGGCAGGACACAATTATAAAGAGGGGCTTTACTTAACAAATGCAAACAATGTAACCCAATTCGTTGTACCCTCAATTAACCTGAAACAATAAAAAATAAGTAAAAAATATTATAGAAGTCTGCCTCAGTGGCTCACACCTGTAATCCCAGCACTTTCGGAGGCTAATGCAGGATTGCTTGAGGCCAGAAGTTTGAAACCAGCCTGGACAACATAGGGAGACCCTCATCTCTAAAAACAATTTAAGGCTTGGCACCCCACCTACAGCTTAGCAAGTAGGGTGCCGGCCACATACACGGAAGGTGGTGGGGGTTTGAGCACAGCCCAGGCCTCCTAAACAACAACTGCAACGAAAAAATAGCTGGGCATTGTGGCAGACGCCTGTAGTCCCAGTTACTCAGGAGGCTGAGGCAATAGAATTGCTTAAGCCCAAGACTTTGAGGTTGCTGTGAGCTGTCACGCCATGGCAATCTACTGAGGGCGACGTAGTGAAACTCTTGTCTCGAAAAAATAAATAAAATAAAATAAAATAAAAATATAAAAACAATTTAAAATTAGCCAGGTGTGGTGACATGTGCGTGTAAACCCAGACACTTGGGAGGCTGAAGCAGGAGAATCATTTGTACCTAGAAGTTCAAAGCTGCAGTGAGCTATGAAGTTTTAGATGATAGAACTATTGCTTCTAATATATATATATATATATATATATATATATGAATATATGTATGTATATATACATACACATATATGAATATATGTATTGTATATACATATATATGTGTGTGTGTGTGTCTATTTAGAGTCAAGGTCTTGCTCTGCTGTCCAGGCTGGAGTACAGTGTCATTATTATAGCTCACTGCAACCTCAAACTTCTGGGCTCTACGGATCCCCCTGCCTCAGTACTCAAGTACTATAGGTGTCTGCTACTATACCCAGCTTTTTTTTTTTTTCCAGTAGTACAGGTTCCTGTTATGTTACCCAGGCTGGTCTCAAACTTCTGGTCTTAGCCTCCCAAAGTGCTGGGATTACAGGCATAAGCTACCACACTTGGCCACATACCATAAGATTTTATAAGGAGATAGGTAGCTTTTAATTTATTTCTTTTTTTTAACTTGACTATTGAGCTCATGGTGGAGCTCACTAAGGAACAGGGCCAACAAAGCATTCACAGTTTTTAATACCTAATAATTTTAATATACAAATAGCAGGTGCACATGGAAGGCAAAGCATCTAGGTCTTTAAAAATCAAGGGCTCCACTTTTACATTGAACCCTATGGCCCTAAAAAGAGGGAAAGGCCACAGAACCAGGCCATGTGATGGTTTGCACAGGTATTTATTTGTTTAAAGTGCTTCCTGACTGGAGGTCAGGCTAATGGGCAGAGTATTTGGATGAATAGAAACAGTAGAATCAGTATCATGAGACTTCCCAGGCTGTGACAGAGTGAGCCCCATCAGGATTGAGTGGCTGAGAGGTCCGCCTAAAGCATCAGCAACTCTTATGGACTAACTACTCCTTCATATTTGACTGACCTCCTGGGACACGTTCATGGAGCACCTCGTCTCTTTGTTGGCAGAGAGTAGTTATTTGCCTTTTTGAAAAGCTTTTATTTGCATTTATTTTATGCTGAATTTATTCCCACGCCACAGTTTTTATTCTGGGTTTTTTTTTTTTTTTTGAGACAGACTATCATTATGTCACCTTGGGTAGAGGGCCATGGCATCACAGCTCACAGCAACCTCAAACTCTTGGACTTAAGCAATTCTCTTATGTCAGCCTCCCAAGTAGCTGGGACTACAGGTGCCTACCACAATGCTCAGCTATTTTTGTTGTTGTTGTAGTTGTCATTGTTATTTTGCAGGCCCAGGCTGGGTTCCAACCCTCCAGCGCCCTAACCACTGAGCTATGGGCACCGAGCCCCATGCCATAGTTTTTGTTTCTTCAGTTTCTTCTGGGATATCTTCATCTTCTGCACAACCTCCTCTTCTGGTTTAGGAACAATTTGATCCTTATCAGGAAGGGTCACCTCGGTGTGACCAGGAGAGCTTGTGTATGGGTTAATCCAATCATGAGCTCTATAAGTGTGGCAGTGCTTTTTTCACCCAGATATGCTCAATGACCAGAGTATCTACTTTTAAACCTTTAAGCTGATCATTGCTCTCTGTAT
Source organism: Arctocebus calabarensis (assembly GCA_963573935.1). NCBI lineage: Eukaryota > Metazoa > Chordata > Mammalia > Primates > Lorisidae > Arctocebus > Arctocebus calabarensis. Next base: position 18,767 of record CAUYON010050252.1, read on the forward strand.
ATTTTTTTTTTTTTTGAGACAGAGCCCTCAACCTGTCACCTTGGATAGAGTGCTGTGGCATCACAGCTCACAGCAATCTACAATTCCTGGGCTCAAGCGAGTCTCCTGCCTCCGCCTCCCAAGTAGCTGGGACTGCAGGTGCCCGCCACAACGCCTGGCTATTTTTTTTTGGTTGCAGCCGCCATTGTTGTTTGGTGGGCCCAGGCTGGACTCGAACCCGCCAGCTCGTGTGTACGTGGCTGGCGCCTTAGCCTGTTGAGCCACAGGCGCCGAGCCTGCTCTCTGTATTTTTAAGCATATGCAGCAAAAATTCAGCACTTCTTTTGGCAATTGACCCTGGACCCAGCTCCACTGTTTGGTCTGAACCCACCTACCAAATCCACCACTATAGCATCGGAATGGACACTTCATTTCTGTCAAGTGACATCTTTCAGATATTTGGTCCTTTTCATATATACATATCCTTGATAACCTGGACAGTTTCACAGGTGTTCTTCAAATGAGCATGAAAATTTGAACCTCATGATGTGCATCATTTTGTGGAGGTTTCTGGGTCAAGTGAATACCCAACCATTTTCAGATCACTTCAGGCTGCTTTTTCTTTAGAAAATTTTCTTTTCTGTAGGAAATCAACCAGCAGATATGCCACCTGTTCATATCTTTGCTTAATGCATGTAAAGTATCACTTTGTCACCCTTGGTAGAGTGCCGTGGCATCACAACTCACAGCAACCTCAAACTCTTGGGCTTAGTTGATCCTCTTGCCTCAACCTCCCGAGTAGCTCTGTCTCAAAAAAAAAAAAAAAAGAAGAAGGCGGAGTGTTTCAAATTTATCTTTCTTGCCAGGAGCTACACTCTTTTTTTTTTTTTTTTTTTTTTTGAGACAGAGCCTCAAGCTTTCACCGTGGATAGAGAACTATGGCATCACAGCTCACAGCAACCTCCAATTCCTGGGCTCAAGCGAGTCTCTTGTCTCCGCCTCCCAAGTAGCTGGGACTACAGGCGCCCGCCACAAGACTCGGCCATTTTTTGGTTGCAGCCGT